>KL198020.1:22624-99458 GCA_000697705.1 Botryobasidium botryosum FD-172 SS1 | reverse complement strand
GCGTCAGATCGCTCGTAGATGACAGGGTTGGGGACACGACGAACGACGACGCATTTTCGCAGGTCGTGGGGTGCTTTATACGTGCAAGACGATTGTGCTTCGCTGAGCACGCGACCGTTGATGTAGCCGGGACCGTGCTATGGTCATACGCTGGTGGGGTTGGTTCTGACGCGGGATATTCGATAGAGCGCAGCTGGCCGTCGTTATACGTCGGTTGCACCACAATAGGGAGCTTGTTTGGGCCAAACGAGCGCAGGGAACGGTCCACCCGGGGTGGCACACTTATACATACGACGGCCACGACCGAGAGCCACCCGGTGGGGTGCTTTGTGAGAGCGGGACAGTCGTTTAGTCGTTGTACGGCGATATGCGGGCCTATGAAGTGAAACGAACGCGGCCCGTCGCGTTTGAACGGGAATGGAGAGTGGAAAACGATGAGCGCGATCCCGAGGATCGTCGTGGGGTGTTTTGTGAGCGTAGGTCGCTCACCGCTGGGCGGTGGCTGCACTAAACGCGCTGAACGCGTGATGACATGGACGCACGATGGAGATAGGGACGTGTTAGCGATGAACGACGCGTGAAAATACGTCGTAGGGTGTTTCGTTAGCACTGGACGATCGTGGATTGCTGGTGGGTGTATGAAGTGCGGGAGACACGCGAAATCGTGCCCAAACGGCGTTGAGCCCATGTGGACAGTGCGTATGGCGAGAACGAGAGCGGTGGGATATTTGGTGGGTGGAAATCGTTCGTCGATGATTGATAGTCGTACAACGTTATTCGAGATCGCGAGATACAACGAATGTATCAGGTCGCGAGTGATGGGCATGGTCGAGAGCTCGGCAGTGGGATGCTTGGTTGGTGGGAAAACGACGGCCTCGCGTCGACGGTCGTTGGTAGAGAATTCGCGTCGGGTGGGGTCGTTTATATTCATCGCCCATCCGTTGGAGGTACTCCCTCTTCTTAGTCTAGCCCTCGCTGCCCCTGCTAGCTCTCGTGATGCGCTCTCGAAGTCCCGTTCGTCGGGTGGCTTCTTTGCGGTCGGCTCAAGGACGTTGGCGGCAAAGGCATCCGACGGTGGTGGGTACAGGATAGTGAACGTCGATACTATGGGGAGCTTGGGGGCTGTCGTGCACGAGTGCTGGTGTACGTGCGGGACCTTCGTTCGTCGCGTCGTTATCTCTCGTCGTCGATCCTCCAACTCAGCCTCCGCCCACAGAACCTCTTTGACGCGTAGCACGCGTACTATTCCCAACTCCACGGCCGCGCGTCGCCCTTCTGCCTCCATCGCTGCCACCATGGCCCTGCAATCCTCGTCAAGCCGCTCCTTCTGAGCCTGCCACGCTGACTCCTCCTCTTCAAGCGCGGTTTCCCGAGCTTCGTATTCGCGCTGGACACGCTCGTCCTCCTCGCGTGCCACTTGTGCCGACCTCTCCCATTCTTCAAACTCGGCCCAATCTTCGTCGAAGGCGGCCTCACATCTCGCTTCGAACGCGAGACGGTTCTTTTCCTCGAGGTACCCCCACCACATATAATCCTCCTGCTCCCTCGCTGCCTCCACTGCTCTCCGCGCCACCAAAACCGTCTCCTCAAGCTTCGCCCTCGCTGTATCCTCCTCTCGTTCCATCCTCCTGGCGTGCAGGGCTCGGTCCGCATTTAGGAGCTTTGGTGATACCGGCCACGTAGCGTGGAATGCGGCGATAAGCAATGGCCAGCTGGCCTTGACCGTGTCCGGTAGACCTGCATGCCAAATGTCTGCGCGTGAACCGGCAGATAGCAGGCACTCGAACGCCTCACACGCTTGGCGTTCGTTTCGGTTGGCCGTTTCGCGTAGCAGATTTTCGACCCATGCGTTAACTGCCCTTTGATGTTCGGTACCCGAGAGTTGTAAGAAATTCATGTCGAGTACGTGTCGAGTAGTGATAAAATGGTGATATGTCGTCTAGCGGTCGTCTGAGAGTATGTTGAGAGATAGAGAAATAGAGAAAGCAAATCCGAGAGCAAAGAGTCCAAAACCGAAACCGAGTACAACGGATACGCCCAGTGCCGCGCACTGTCTAACCGAGGGATCGAATCACCTCTCGTCACCAGTTGGACTGGTCAGCCCGCGGCTACCAGACTCCAGAGAGACCTATGATGGTATTGATGAGGAGAAACCTCCTCAGAACCGGACTAACTACATGTCCCGGATGCTAATCCGGGGCTACAGACTACTGGCACCGGGGTAGGACCCCTGGCACTCCCCACTCCAGCGAGAGCCACGGCACCATTAATGGCAAGGATGTCCCATTGGTCAGGGGACTGTGGAGTGAGGAGGACGTTCCCTCTGGGAGTCCACTTGAGGCCCTTGACTGAGCACTGGGGAGTGCGGCTGGCAAGGAACACATTCAAAGTGTTGATAGCACCCTGCCCTGAGGCGGGGGCCGGGTCCTGGTCGTTGAGGAAGGGGGTGGAAGGGGAGAAGAGAACTTCCCCAAAGGGCTGGGGGTCCTTGACCTTTCGACGGTAGGCGGAGGGCTCCTTGGGGGAGGGGTTGAACTAGGACCCCCGAAAGCCCTAATATATGTCCGATCCGAAAACGGAAAAAATTGGCACCAAATAAAGCCAAATTTCGGCTCAGGGGCATATAACATTAGCCAATTTTTGAAAATTAGTCCTCAGACATTGTCAATTTTTTGTGCAAATTTTCGGAGTTTTGGGATTGGACATTGCTCCAGACTACCCTTTTTTTGCTTTTTTGGGATTTTTTCCCCCATTTCCAAGCATTTTAGACTTTCTGGCATAAGACATGGGCCATTTTTGCCATTTTAGTCCTCAGACCTCTGCCCAAAATTGCACCATTTTTAGACTTTCCAGCATGAGACATCTGAATTTTTTCCCTAAAATTAGGAGATCTAGCATATCACATTTCCTAGGGCTTTCCGGGGTCCTGTTGAACTTCCGCTTAGTAGCAGCCTTGGACGCGTAGGTGTCTTTAGGCGCGATCTGGGTGGTAACCTCCACTGTGGGGGTGGTGGTGGTGGTAGTGGTGGCTGCTGGGGGGGCAGGCGCCGGCTTTTGTGGGGGTTGGTCTTTCTTTCCTCCTGCTTGGCCCTTGGGGGCGGGGCCCTTGGTTTTAGGCTTGGAGGGGCTGCCCAGGGGGACGGCAGGGGTGGGGGCCGCAGGCTTAGTCGCCAACTTGGCGAGGGAGGCCTGGATGTCCGCGAGAGTCCTCTCAATGAGCGAGAGTCTCGCGGGAAGGGGATTGGTGGGGCCTTTGAGTTTGTCGGCCGAGGGGATGGAGTCGAACATCCTGAGCCCTGAGGGCTCTTCGTCTTCATCGTCGGTGGTCATTTCCGCGTTGCCGCCGGGGGCGGCGGCGCGGCTTTCGAGGTCGTCGAAGATATCGACAAACCTGTCGATGTTGCGGATGGCCGAGAAGAGCTCGTCGTTGCTCGGCACTAGGGTGGCCAAACACCCGGCAAGAGTGCGAAGGGCAGATCCGCGGTAGAGTTCCGCGAAAGGGGACTTGTTGAAGTTACTCGGGAACTTCTGGATAGCCTTGACCGCCTTCAGAAGGACCGGGTCAAGTTGGGGAGGTGCCGAGGTGGGAGCAGGCGGGGGGAGCCGCACAGTGTCGTCTTGTGAGTCAGGGACGACAGACTCTTGGGAGTGAGCCCCAGGGGCGGGGGAGTGGGAGCGGGATCCTGCGCGAGAGGAAGGCCTGGAGAGGGGGGCTCCCCCACTATAGGTCTGCCTGGCAGAGGTTCCAGACTGATATGGATTGTTGGGTAGGTTGTAGGACATGGTGGTGGTGGTAGCAAGTCCAGTACTCAGATAGTGGAAACCGTCTCTTGGGCAAGAGACACCTCGCTGAGGTCTGGGGTTTCTAGGTCACTAGATGAGAGTGGGGGGGAGGGATGCTGCGACTTGACGACGAGTCTCCTTTACGTACGTAGGTTCAGGAATTGGGGGGGCCGTGCGTAAAGTCCGGGAGTCGTGCTTCTCGGCCAAGATCTTGGCGCATCGATTGGATATGTAAGAGGGCCACCCGGCTCTGCTCCTGTACATTACTCGAAAGCATAGCTCGCCCCCGGGATAAACATGAGCAGTCCGCTCGGCAGTGACCTAACGAAGATGGTGCATTCAAAATATCATGCCATGGTACCGAGGCACCGGGGTTCGGAGCTTGAGGCCTTGAGGCCTTGAGGTGCGTGCGTGGCGTGAGTACTTATAGATCGGCGAGAGGCGGCGAGCTCGAGTGAAAATGGTAATTTCACAGCCTTCTTTGATACACGATCAAAGGTGGCAGGGTGATTACCATGTCCTAGGGTGCCGCGAATCTCGTGTTAGAGTGATAGGGCGTTGCTAATAGTGTGTAGACAGTGACAAAGTGCACAGCGGGAGGAGGCGACGCATCTTTCGTTGGTATGAACTATTGTCGAGTGGTGAACGTCTCGCCATGGATGGATGATTCGGAGGTTGTTCGGGAGCAACTCGGAGGGGCTAACCATGGCTAGTGCCGCTTCTCTATGCTTTTCCTATAATAATTTATACGAATAATTCAGCGGAACACGCGCCGTGGCGCGAACGAGTCTCGGGATAGATTGGGAAGGATCGCTGCTGGACCCTTTTCTTGGCACTGGAGCTCGGTGACGGCTTCGATGCGCACGACTTTGAAACTCTCAAGAATGATACATGGAAGACGGACGGAAGCTGTAAGTGGGACTCAGGAAAGGCTGGGGTGTAAATATACCCGTTTCCACCTCGACCAAGGATGGATACCCGTAACTGCGAAACTGGCGCGCGCTGAGGGTGGAATTTCGAGCGTTGGACGTTGAGTTCGTGAGAACGTGTGCCGTTTGCGATAGTTTCCTCTTGTTGTAGCCGGTTAAACGAGATCCTGCTCGGAGCCCGACAGCTTGGGATGCTGCAACGTTGAGTTACTAGAGTCAACCCCCAGGGGAGTGGGTTGCTCTGGGGTTTGATCCGACGGCCCGGTAAACTGAAAAAGAGTATGTGAAGAGATCGTACACGATGGTAATTTGCGATAGACGCCGGTCTAGGCGTGTCCTTTGTCGTTTCCAAGGGTATCTAGCTTGCTGCGCCAGCCGGAGCTCAGAAGATACTTATAGAAAGACCTAGAGACTTTAGCGCTTTAGCTTTATGCGCCTGGGAGCCAGGTGTGCTCCCAAGTATATACTCCCTCACAAGAGTCATGAGTGGTTTCTGTGCTGAGCGAGCTCCAAAGTGGGCCTACCGATGGACTGGAGAGATGAGATACACGTGCTCTGGTCGGATGGAGGACAATGGATGGCTGTGCAGGCCCTGGCCCCTGTAACCAGGGGCATGCATCTCTTCGGTCATCGACGGTCATTATCGAATATTGCGCACCCTGTTCGACCTCTTCTTCCTGCAGTCGGAAAAAAAAAAGAAAAGGGGAGAGAGCACCGCGCAAGAAATGCGAACGCGCAGGAGAAAGATAGGTAAGCTCACAGATTGAAGGCCACGGGCACCGCGGAGCACAGGAGGAGGACTCGTCGGAGGGAGGGCGGTGCGCGCGCGTGCTTGAAGGTGAAGTTGCTGTGCGCCGAGGGCAAGCGGCCCTGGGATCCCACAGGCCCTGTTTGGGAGGGCGCGGGACGGCTGGCTGCTTGTGGCTAGGCTGCGGGCGCTGCACGTAGATATTACGTCCCGTCCGCGCGAGAAGCAGCCAGCCGTCCCCCCTCTTTTGGCATTTATACTCCCCTCGCCGCGCTCTCCTTCCGCCGAGGCCTACTTTCCTTCGCCAGCACCAGCCGTTCCCCTCTGGTCGCTCCACCATGCGTTTCGCCAGCCGTCTCTCCCTCGCCGCCCTCCTCCTCCCCCTCGCTGTCGCTGCCTCCGCCAGCACGCCGACCCCCGTCAAGCGTGGCGGAGAACCCGGCTTTGTGTCCTCCCAGAATGGCCAGTTCTTGCTTGACGGAAAGTGAGTGTCTGCGCCGCTGTTGTTATTCTCCACACGCGTACTCAGCGCGTCGCGCAGGCCTTTCCTCTTCACGGCCACCAACGCGTACTGGCTCCACCATGTAAGTATTCCCCAGCCTAGCCTCTTTTGGCCGCGCCATTTACGCTGTGTATACAGCTCGACCAGGACTCCGACATCGACAAGACCTTTACCGACATTGCAAACGCCGGCCTCAAGGTTGTCAAGACCTGGTGCGCATCCCTTCCCCAATACGCATTTTGGTGTCTCCGTGCTAAAATTCCCTTTTGCAGGGCTTTTGACGACGTAGTCGGTAGCACGCCTCCCCCCGGGACCTTTTTCCAGCTGTTCAACGGTGCCAACATCACCATCAACGAGGCCGGTCTCCAGCGCCTCGACGCGGTCGTTGCCTCTGCCGAGAAGCACAATATCAAGCTTATCTTGACTCTCTCCAACAACTGGTTCCCCACGCCCCCTGACCACGGCGACACCAAGCCCCGCGGCTTCCTCTCCAACAGCTATGGTGGTGCCGACGTCTATGTCCAACAGCTCCTTGGGCCCCATGCTACTCACGACGAGTTCTTCAGTAATCCGATTGTCATCGCTGCGTTCAAGGTGCGCGCCACTCTTCTACTTTCCCTATTGGGCTTAATTAACAGCTTATTTCCGTAGAATTATGTGAAAGCTGTTGTGTCTCGCTACATCAACTCCCCGGCCATCTTCTCGTACGAGCTCATGCAGGACCCGCGCTGCTTCTCCACCCTCCCCGCTTCCCCCGCTTGCAGCGCCCAGACCATCACTTTGTGGCACGCCGAGATCAGCAAGTTTATCAAGGATCTCGACTGCAACCACATGGCCGGTTCCGGGTGAGGATACATATTTCTCCCCTCTCAAGACAATCAAATTCCTAACGAGAGTCTGGAAAATGTATTTTTTGTAGCGACGGTGGCTTCTTCTGTGTCGGTTGCCCCAAGCTCTTCCCCCCGCCCGCCGCACCCTCGCCCAAACCAGGCCAGAAACGTGGCCCCGGACTCCTCACCCTCTCCAAGCTCCGCGCAGCACGCACGGAGATCGAGAAGCGCGCGTATGCGCGGAGCACCAAGGAGGCAAGGAAGCGCGGTAGTGGCGGTGCGATGGTACGCGCGCGGTGGAGCGCACCTGCCACTGCTGAGCGCGCATGGAGGAGGCAGTCGGATAGCGCTGCTGGTCCTGGGTACGATGGATCCCAGGGTGTGGACTCGGAGGATATTTCGGGGATTTCGTCTATTGATTATTCTGTGAGTTTCTATTCTTACTCATACTGGGAGCGTGTTTTTGCTTACGTTTGATTTGTGTTCAAGGGCTTCCAATACTTCCCCGACCAGAACTCGTACGGTCCTGTGGGGATGGATTCTGCACGCAGGTGGGAACAGACCCAGCAGCTCATTGACTCTGGCAATCTCTGGATTCAACAGCACCTGGACACCGCCAACACGTACGTGCAATATCTCCGTCCGTATCTTCGAGGGTCGAGCATTGTTATTGATCCCGCTTGCTATTTGTTGTTCATTATAGTTTCCAGAAGCCGTCCGCGTTCACTGGCTTCGGTATTCTCAGCCAGGAAAACCTCCCGTTCTTCGTCCCGCCCAATTCTACTACCGTCGTTGCGCCTCGTATGTGCATCCGCACTTGATGTTAAGACTAGTGTGCTAATGGTATCTTGATTAGCCAACCCAGGAGATTTTATTCCCAACAGTGAAGTGGCAACGGTGTATAAGGCGTGGCTCGACAGTGCGTTTATTTTTCCTAATCTCCCTCTAGGTTTTTTTTTCTTAGCATATGGTGTTCTTTCTCTGCTTAGCGTGCAACACCAACAAGCTCCCCGGCCTCGTGCAGTACCAATGGAGCGAGCATGGTCTCTGCGAGTCTAACAAGAGGCAGTCTGATGACGCGTCGGTCTTCATCGGCGGCAACTCGCCCAATGATGGTTATGCTGCGTATGTTTTCCCGCATCCTTTTGCTTCTTGTCTATCAACTGACCCGTGATTTTTATTTTATTTTTTATAGCGACGTGAACGTTATTGCCGCTCTAAGCGACACAGCATCGCAGCAATCAGGATATGACGACTAAGAGATTCCGCTTGCTTCACGCTCTACGTCGTTATGCCATCGCTTTGCCACGCTGTGATACTGACGCTCGACCACGCACACCCTACGGCCTTCTCACATCCCCTCACGGACCAGACGCTCAGAATCAGGAACACGCACACTCACAGAGACACTCCAATAGCCCTTGCCACTAGTTAACCCTCCCCCTCTCCCCCTTCCTACACCGGATACTGATGTTTATACGTCTGATACGCCACGCATGGTGAACGACATGGACTTATTTTCTTATCTTCTTGCTTTCGTTTTGCAATAGCTTTCTTTTCGTCGTCGCATACCCTTTTGCTTTACCCTGCTCTGAACACTTGAACACTGGAACTTTTTTTACTCACTCGGAAAATCTTTTTATAGTTGCGGAGTGGGATGGTTGCCGAGACGTGGAAGAGGCTGCCAAAGTGGACATTCTCGAAGTTGATTCTCCCCCCCTATTCGATATTATTCGCTTATTCGCCTTTTTTATTTTCATCTCCGCATTGTATATGACGTGTCCCTCCCATTCCCCCACGAAATTCGAATCGACGAGCGAGGACAGAGCGAAGCGGCTGCTTCCACGTTGGTTATCTTGCTTTTTTCTCCTCGCTTGTGCAGGGGTTCGTTCGATGCTGGAACGTATCTCCTGAGACTTGGTCAACAAGGATTACGACCACCGCGATCGGAACATTCCAAGGAACGCTGATATCTCAGTGTCCTGCTCCAGTTTGAGGTGAGCGACCCTGTTGTCAACGTAAACGAGTGGTGGAACATGTAGGTTTCCAGAATTCTGGGTACGGAAGCACTGGTTGTCAATGCGCATCGACGACCGCTAATGAGCGTGGAACATGGCAACGGAGCGTTCGCTGAGGGCTCGTGAGGGTGAGAGCGAGGACGGTGTTGGGCAGGATGGGTATATCATTAAGGCGAACCGACATGCCATTTTGGGATAATTCTTTTCCTAAGTAGCAGATGGCGCTCGCCACTACGCGCACTGTGAGTATCTAATCCAGCCGAGACATTTGGATCTCTTTGGGGGTTGGATCTTCTGGAGGATATTCCCTAGCGAGTACCCTGTGGCCGTTGTCCGTACGCGGAGGTCGTAAGGCGGCAATTCTCTTCGGAGCCGACCCTTTAGTGTTGGCCATATGCATGGGAAGTGCATAGTCAAGGGCATCAAGGGGCTCGAACGCTCATCGGGTTTGCGGGTGCCGTGTGCATAGCAATAGATTCCCAGGGCTACGCGCTCGACGTCGAGTCGGGGGAGGATGGTGCTACGAGGGGCTCTAGCTAGGGTCCCGGCGTGGAATGGGTATGCTGAAAGTAGCAGAGATCGAGCCCTCTGCGTAGATCAAGGAGCAAAAGCCTGCTTTGTATTGGTTGGGTGAAGGCCCAAGATCTGCGTTATTTCCGTTCCAAGGATACTCGGTAAAGTTGGAATATCCTCCCATTGGGTGCTCTGCCACAGGGCTTGAGCGCGATGAGGTGCCACTGTGAGCCATCGTAACTGCACGAGTATCCATCTTCATATATTGGGCAGTAATTGCTATTGCCTCAGCACGAAGCTAGAACTCTTATTTCAAGCTGGTCGAACTGCACGAGACGCGGAAGGGTCGTTCGGATGGTTTGCCAGAAACGGGAGGTTTCTTGACCAGTAGCAAGGACACGAGCTTCAAAAAGATCGGCTCTTGACTGGTAGCAAGGGTGCAGACTTCAGAGATGTCTAGGGCCTAGCGAGCCACTTGTGCCGCTTCTTGCAAGGACACAGCGAGACGCGCACTGAGCAGGCTACGACTCTGGGCACACATAGAGTGCGGTCGTCGTGTTGGTCTGAAAGACCGAAGGCTGATTTTTTTGTATGCAGCTCGAGTAGAAATCTTCCGAGTCCTGGGGTGTCGCCGTGACTGTCGACGTCCGTTGTTCTGAGCGCGTTGCATGACATGATGTTGAGTGGCGAGGGCGGATGAAGGCGATGCCCCCGGCTTGAACACCACTCAACATCACAAAATGGCGATGACCGTCACCCAGTCCACACTGTTATCGGAAATACTAGGATTTCCGCCCCAGCTGCTCCTTGACGATCTCATAAATGTCGCGAACGAGTCTATATACCAAGCTATCGAGGGCCTCGAGGTCTTTCTTCTCCGCTGGGCCGAGGCACGAAGCGCACATCATATTCGTGATGCCTCGGTCGATTCCACTGTTGCACACGAAGCCGACCTGCAAGAGATAGATTCGGGGCTGCACGCTTTTCAAACATTGCTTGAGTCTCATACCGACTTGGCTTTGGATTTCTTCGAAGTATGGGCGCTAAGGAACGTCTTCGCCGTTCCCGAAGGTCTCCCAATTGTCGTGCCACATCAACAAGGCCTCGACCTCGAAATACCTGCGGAAGAGGAGAGGGAGTTGATGACCGAAATTGATGAATTACGACGGAAGCTGGAGAACGTGGGTTACTTGTTCATGATCACCAGTCCACTCATGGCTCAATTCGATCCCAAATAGGCGCGACGACTACAAAACAAGCTCGAGTTAGCGGTCAAATATTCTGCTGTACGTCTCAACCGTGCCCAGGCGCGTCTTTCTAGCATCGCTATGCTATCTGATATTCCCAATATTACCACTCGTGAGTGCCTGTCGACCTTTTTATTATTGGCAGCTGCTCATGATCACGTAAAAACTATCTCGCACAGTTCCTCCCGCCGCCTTATCTCTTTATGAAAAAGTCCGTGAAATCCCACCGCCGCCTGGGCCTGGTCCACTTCCGTCCGCGAGCGCCGAAGCTGGCCCAACGGAGCGTGTATGGGGCGAGTCGCGCGCTGGCTACCTGCACTGGGCCGTGGGGCGGCTCATCGATCAGACGCGGAACGCAGGGGAAGGCGAGGCCAAGCTGGAAGAACTGGCACATGGCGTGCAGAATGTTGCCGAACTCCGTCATGTTACTGGCATTGTAGGGAGGAGGAACGGAGGAGGTCATGGGGATGGAGATGAAACTGTACAGGAGCCAGATAATACGACTTCAAGTGCTTGATCGTGGCTTGGTCAGCTTTCTCATCGACCTCTTGTCCTCGTTAAACCTCTTTGACGTCTTTCCGCCGCTCACTTTCTCTGGCTGAAATTTTTATGCTCCGTAACTGTATATTGTCATTCTCGAGATTCACCTCGATCACCTTTTAAAGGCACTGGATTTTGAGGTTCGAACAAAGGGCTCCCCCTATTCGCTACTAATGTGCCCCAAAGCTTTTGACGCGTGATATCCTTCGACGCCGTCGCTGCAACGATTATGCAATATGAACTCATAGTTTTGCGTCATCTGGAGCTGACACGGTCGCAGCGCATAACTTGAAGAGAGGAAGGAGCCTACAACACCGCGCTCATGGTAGCAAGATTCACCTTCACCGTTCATTGAAGGGTCACCGCGGAGCTCACCTGGCCTAGTATTAACAATTAAAATTTTGCGGCAAAGGTTGTTTCCTTTCTCAAACCGCGAGGGGGTGCATTGATGCGGGCGTTGAGTAACAGCCAAGGGCATTGGCATCCGTCGTATGAATTGTCTGCGACTCAACACCCCCACCAGTACCTGCTCAATATTCTTGGCTGGGAGTTATATCCAAGCAGTCTGCTTGCAAGTTCGCGGCTTACACATCCCAATGCTATATCTCTCGTACTATATACTAATCGAGAGAGAAGCAGCTGATCTTCGCGCTCGCGGACCGCCGCTTTGAACCCAGACACATAGTCAGATATTGAAACGTTGTCTCAGTTCAAACCTCTGCGCCAAAAATATCGCGTCTGGCCCCTCTGGAACACTCCGCGTCATCTGTTTGGCCTACACGCACGGACCATCCCAGAGTATATAAATCGGCAGGAGGGCGAAAATGGCGCTTCCCCATCTTAACCTCGTACCCCCACCATCGAGTTTGAGACCTTCCCCCGCTCTGCACTTCCCACTTTATACTCTGCCCCCATAATGTCCGCCATCACCGCCGACAACCTGCGCGCTCCCTTCCGTCCTCGCATCGTGCCCTTGTGCACCGACCTGGCGTCGCTCCCGCGCATGCCCAGCTGGGACACTGCTTGCTACGTACCCAATCCCTTTCGTCCTGTCATCCATAACTTCCCCATTGTTTCCGCAGAAAAGAAATGCGCGCCGTACCATCGTCTCTTGCGTGCTCCCCAGCGCTCTCGAGTCCGCGATGAGCCGATGCGTTCCAAAAAGCTAATCAAACTAGAGTCTCTTCTTCTAGCCGCCGCCACCTCGGACAACGACGAATAGGTATCCATTTCCCACTTTCCTCATTTCATCTATGTACATATATATTGTGTCTTAATATAATAACCGGGGAGGTGCGGCGCGGCGCGGGGACGGGGGATGAGGACGGCGAGGGACTGCTAACTTGCTCGTTTCCCAGACTGTTGACTCGTCTCACAATCTGCTCAGTCCGGTCTTGGGCTGTGGTTTCTCCCGGTGTCTCATGGCGTCTCAGAATCAAACTTCGCAAATCCTTGGTCTTTAAATTCTGAATTGAACGTGAGTTTGAGTCCGCTCCGCTTACGGAGCTTAAGTAACACAAGTTTAAGAGTACATATTCAAATGAGATCGAGAGAGGCGACACACGAGTTGGAACGAACGCCAGATGGCGAATAAGGACTCCGTATATCAGTGTCAGGACGTGAGAATGAAGCGCAAGTAACTGAGCTAAGCTGTTCGAACGAGTGAGACAGTTAGGGATCTACTCAGCAGCCGCGGCGCCCACTGCTTCTTCTCCGCCAACGTCTCGGACATCATATAAGTATCACGTACTTCGTGTCCCATCTAAATCTTGTCAGCGTGACGAGAGCGACATTCAACCTGCAATCTGCCCGTTGAATTCATGAATTGGTCGTATTGCTCAGAATACAAGCTTTGATACGCCAAAGTAGTAGAGAACCTCGTCGCAATAGCAAACTAATAACGGCTTATGATGGCGACTGGATTTGCCCGCTTTTCTCGATATCCGACTGGTCATGGGATTCTGGCTCCGTTCTGCTGTCTTGTGGCTCCTCCTCATGAGCGACCTTGCGATTCAGCGAATAAGACTTCAAGAACAGAGCTTTATGGGTGTAAGATCAGCTAGGTTATACATGAAACCGGGAGAAGTCCACGAACCCATGAAAAAGCAAACACCCAGCATGGGTGTGTTCACGATCCATATGAACGAGACGCTCTTTGCATAGGCGTGCAGAACCTGTTGCCGCAAAGACTCTGGCTGCAGGGCGCAATAGGGTGTATCTCAGTCCGTGGCCAGCCAAGCAAAGCGAGGGGACGGCGGAGGGGGGTTTTACCTGGATATGGGCGATTTGCCGAATGCTGTCGGCCAGCTCTTCGCTCGAGCTCCCTATCGAAATCGTATTGACAATCGTTTTCCGAAGTTCCTATCGAGGTTGGATTGGTGTCAGATACTAACTCTGCGGCAAGACTATGGTCTCAACGTACGCTCGACCATATGGCTTGGCCAATAGATACGCCTATGGTAGACCCCAGTGTCCTGTGTCGTGCGAGGGGATGAGTGTTTCTTTGCATATAGGTCGAGGTAGCTGAGAGTTCAGACCGTATCAATCCAAATGCGGCAGTACTCGTTGCTTGGTCCTTGACGGGCATGGCTGCTTGCATACCGATCATTGGGGGAATGAATAGGCCGCCGATACCCGTCCCAGCAATCATAGGAAATATCACTTGAGCGGCGCTAAGCCAATGATAATGCAAACGCGCATTAGTTGCTAGGCAGTCGTTAAAAGGTAGCACAAAGGACTCAGGGGCGGACAGAGGAGATGTGGACGACAGCTTGATCATGAGCCCAAATCCTAGAGCAGCGAGGCCCTATGACGAAGTGAGTTTGTTTGAGTAGACTCGGTGGTAGATGGTGTGCGATGCGCTCGAGGGAGGAAGGACGCGCGTACCCAGGAGAACCATAGAACGGGCCGATAATCTCCCATGCGGTTTACGATCAAACCAGCCGCCACTGCCCAGGCTGACATGGTGAAAGAGAATGGTATCATTCTGTTTGATTGGCTTAGTTTCTGATTGGGACACCAGTTAATGCCGCTAGGGAAGGACCCACTTCAAACCAGCGATTGTGGCGGAAGCACCGAGGACTTGGTAATATAATGGTAGATAGTAGGCTCCTGCCATGCGAGACCACTAATCTATAAATCTGTGGGGCAGCGAGGTGCCGCAAACACTCACCAGAGAAAAATGCAATTGCATGGAAAAAGTTTGTGAAAAGTATGATCCCTGTCGTCCGAGTCTATAAAGGCCAATGAGTGTCAGAGCCAAAGTGGCGCGAGCTTACGAGGGAGCCGGTGTTACTTGCCTTGAATAGACGAGGGGGAATGATGGGCGACCTCTCCGTCGCCGATTCATAGAATGCGCCTGTGATCAAAGCAGTGCCTCCCACAGAAAGCAGTGATATTGTTGGTGCAGAGCGCCCTAAGCATCAGTTGCTCAGCTTTCGCGCATGGGTCACAATGGTCCTAGATGCTTACATTTTGTTTGGCTCTCTTGAAAGCCGAAAAGGATGCAAATGATTCCGGCCACGAGCAGGGCAAGGCCCAGAAAGTCAAACTCTCGTAAATGCTGTTTAAAGGTCTTGCTGCTCTTGTGCGGGTTGAGGTGGAGAGTGAAGAGGAGCAATAGGAAGGCGAGTCCACCGGTTGGTCTATTGTGCAAGGTTACGAGAGGAAATTGAGAGCCTGAGATCTCTAAGCTCACAGATTAATCCAAAAACACCTGACAAGTGCTCAAATTAGGCCACAGCGATTAAAGTGAAGCCGGTCTACATACCACCGCCACGAAACATGATCCGTGAACGCCTGTAAATTCGCAGCATTGAATGCGCATGCACTGTCACACCAGCATCATGTTAAACTCACCCCCCCGACTAATGGGCCAACTACGCTGTTAATGTGAGTGTCCTTGAGTGGCTTGGTTATGCTTTTATATGTATGGCTTACTTACGAAGCGATACCCCAGGTAGCGCCAATGGCTCCTCCCATCTTCCCTCGTCTGCGGGATGATATTGTTAACCCGTCTCGCGAAGGAAAATGAGAGGAAGGGAAGATGACTCGCTCAGAAAGCGGGACAATATCCGCGCCAATAATGTGAATCAACTGGACAATGCCTTGGACAGTATTATCTATAAATTTGCCTTGGACCAACAGAGCTGAGAGACTTACCGCCGCAGCCCAGACCTTGAATAGCGCGAGCGACAATCAGCCAAGTCATGCTTTTCGCAGCGCCACACAAAGCTGAGCCGAGCTTGTAGTTGCAGTCGTCAGATGGCGGAAAATGATGCAAGTACTCCGCGTGCTTACAAGGAATACCATGATTGACGGGAAAAAGACGAGTTTCCGCCCCACTAGGTCTGCTAGTTTACCATAGACTGGAATAAGTGCGGCGCCTGCCAAAAGATATGCGCTGGCCGTATGAGTAGATTGGTGTCACCACAGCGTTAATCGAGCAATTTCTCGTAGAAAATGCACCTTCCGACCCAGGAGTAGTTGCGCCCTCCTCCTAATCGTGCTACAATCGTGGGTAGTGCTGTTGCAACGCTAGCGCTGTGTGTCAACGGGTAACCAAAACCGAGTTGATATTCATAGTATTGCATACATCGTCTGGTCCATGGCAGCCTGCAGAGAAGGAGCGGGTTAATTCACTATAGTAAACCTAGGGAATGCGGAGGAGTAACATACCAAAAACTCCGTCAACATGAGTCCAAAGAGTACAAGTGGAATATTGTTGTGGGGAACGACTTCACGCTCATCTGAGAGTGAGCTTGAAGTTGGAGGTTCGGAGACCGGGGGATGTCCATGGGCTTTGTATGCTGATCTCTGCGACTGATGAGTCGAACCGTCCGATGGCTGACTTATGACAGTTGGGCTGGTGGAGGGGACCATGTTAGATGGGCGACCTTTGCGAACCGATGGGCTACTGTCTCCCAAGTTCCCAGGAAGGGTTTCTGGGTGGCACTGTACGAATGAAGGGCTCAAGAACACTTAGTGCGTGTTCTAGTGGCGGTGGCGCGAACGCAGCCCCGGTGCCGGTGAGTACTTGCAATGACCGAGCGGGGATAGAATAGCTCCAAAAATTGGTATCTACACAGAGTTGATGAGCGCAGATCGAGATATGAAGAACTGTGGTGCATCAGTCAGAGGCGAATAGCCTCGCCAAAAAGTGACTTACTGAACGTGAGAGCCTTCCTTGCCGAGCCGGTCGCTTTTGGCCATGACTGAGGCCATTCTGTCCTTGGACCTGATTTACCTGAGTTATCACTGCATAAGAGGGGGAAATGACTGGATGCTAATGCTCCCGCTCCGCGATAAGAAACCCGATGCAGTGGCATAGGTCCTAAATCTGGGGAGCAGGGAGGACGCTGCATAAATCAGGATTGTGAATCTCTAATGGGGGATAGCGCGCCGGTGGGCAGCGGGCGACATAACAAGGTTCTCCTCGGGGGCTTTCATGCTCCAGGCGGGTCTGGGAGATAGCAACGAACGCAAGGCCCGGAGATGCATGAGATCTTAGATGTAGATTCAGAGAGGATGCACTCGCCATGTGCATAAGTCCTAGTTCTTTGCCGCCAGAGGTCGCCCAAACACTCGCACCTGGACTTCTGTGGTGACACCGCCTCCCCTCCACTTTTATCCTACGCATAGACGTTGGAGAGGTCAAGCGGAGCCTCATCGCACAAAGCATAGCAATTGGTTCCCCTTGGCGAGCAATAGCGTCGCCAGACGGCCGAGCGCCGAGCGGTACGGGCCCTGCAGCCCGGAAGTTTCTATGAGACATTGACACCAAGTCGTCGAGGTAAACAATTAGCTCGGAGCAAAAGGACGCGGAGGTACGGGAGTACTTGCTGGCCGCAAGAGCCGTTAATATTTGGTCATTAAATGGAGTTGACCAAAGACCGCGCAAGGCCGAATGGTGTATACTCCGATAGCTAGTAACTTACTCACCTCGTCTTGTGAATGTCACTAGCCTGAAGTCGAGATAAGTGGTGTAAGATTGTTAGCACAGTCACCCCGGCGAGGAATGGTGAATGATCCTGTCCTCGGCAATGAGACCACGAACTAATTAGATCATCGGGTCAAACTCGGAGACTATGCTTCGCGGAATGGATGGCTGTTTTTATGGTATGTCTCTGACATACAACCCCAGTTGGGAGCTGAACGGCGAAAAAAATGCGCATTCCGCTGTTCTATTTGTGCAATAGTCAATGGCTCTGCTACGGAAATGTGCTCTACTTCACATACATTGTAGCTTTTTTTTTATAGCGTAAGGCCACGGGGATCTGCCTCTGTATTGGTCGGTAAGCGCTGAGCGTCGAACGTGCGTCGAGTTCTGATGTCGAGTATTGAGTATGCCGTGGCTGCCACCGCCCTGAACAGTATTTCTTGGCGACGTTTGGCTAGCCTCTATCGTCCCTCCGGCACTCGGCGTCACGACCAGAGATTGGATAACGAGTACTCACTTGTGCTGGACTCTCCCAGCCCCCAGGCCCTAGGATAAATTCAGCGTTGCGGCCTTCATTAGCAGCGATGGCTGGGCTCTGGAGTAGGCAATAATACTAAAACGACCACTGCACTTGTGGGGAGGGGGGGTCAAACATGGGTCAGCAAAGCGGTATAAAAGGAGCCTGACTGACTGGCCTACAAGATATCTATCAAAGATGCTCCTTGCTATCATATCGTTCCCCATTACGCATTTTCTTGTCTTTTCCCCGGCCGCTGTAGTCTTCGGTGTCCTCTATCTCCTCTATCAAAAATTTACAGGCATTTCGCTCAGTCAAGTCCGAGGGCCTAAGAATCCCTCCTTCTGGGTCGGTATGTCGCGTAACCATCGCTCCTCACCCGGGCGGCCCCAAGATCGGCGCATGCTGAGTGCTTCTCGAATACAGGTCACCTGGCCGAATTCTTCCAAGGCCAGTCGGGGCATGCCGACCTCAAGTGGGCAAAAGAGTTCGGAGGCGTCGTCCGTATCAAAGGGCCTTTTGGGGTAGGTAAACCTTGGCGCTCATTATGGAGTCGACCAGTCATAACGTAGCTTCTCGCACCTCTAGCAAGACCGCCTTATGATCTCAGATGCAAAAGGTCAGCCGCATACTTCCACATACATGAAAAAGCCGACTCATCGTCTCTTTCTACATAGCTTTGCAGTATGTATATCAAATCGGGGGATACGATTTTCCCAAGTCTCCCGAACGCCGTGCACTGTCGCGCTCTCTGGCTGACCTCGGACCCGGCTGGGCGGAAGGTATGTCGCGCAACATGGCGAGTTGCGCTTGCCACATAGTGACCCTTCCTATTCGCCATGGCAGGTGACATACACAAAAGACAGAGGAGGGTTCTAGCGCCCGCTTTCGGAGCCCCAGAAGTCAGGGCACTCCTGCCCCCTGTTCGCCGCTGCGTGCACAAAGTGAGCCTAGCTGCGTAAGTAGAGTGGAAAGACCTAACATATCGTACTACAGCTTGTTGCCAAATGGAAGCAGCTGGTTGCTGAAGCGCCCAATGGAGAAGTAGTTTTGAATGCTCCCAAGTGGCTCGGACTTACTACGTTGGAAACCATGGGTGAAGGTCAGCCCCCTTGCCTAGGTTGCTTACTTTCGTTCCACTTATGATCGTTGGTAGCTGCATTCGACTACCGATTCGGCGCCTTGGACGGAGAAGACAATCCTCTGATCGATGTCTACAATAACTTCCCGTGGGTCAGCCTCCCTTGACCCCCGAAGACGCATGGCTTACGTCTCAGTCACAGGGCACTGTTGTTCGGATCCCCATCGAAATGGGATGTGTTCGTCCAGGCCTTCACCGGTTGGCTTCCGATGCCCGTCATCGACTTCTACTACGACTACTTCCCCAGCAGAAGGCTCAACGTTGCGCGCGAGAACGGCAAGGTTGCTACCCAAGTGTCCCGAGATTTGATCGAGGCGAAGTCGATAGGCAAGCATGAGGGGATGGGTGGAAGAGACGTGCTCAGCCTTGTCGGTGCGTCAGCAGCACTTTCCCAGCCACTCGCGCATATCCTGCTGATGGTTGCACGGGTTCTGCACCATAGTGAAAGCAAATATGTCCAAGAACGGCAAAGCCCGCTTGAGCGAGGGAGAGGTGCTCGCCCAGATGCGGTGAGCAATATGCCCCTTGCATGCTAGATGCTTCTGATGCCGATGTTCTCATCAGGACTCTGATGCTGGCCGGCAGCGAGACAACATCCAAGACCATGACCTGGTTCTTCTTTGAGCTCGCAAAGCACCCCGACGTCCAGACGCGCCTCCGCGAGGAAATCCGAGCGCAGGAGAAGATCATCGCGCTCCGCGGCGACACAGACTTTGGCGTCGAGGATTATGATGACATGCCATACCTCAAGGTCGTGGTCAAAGAAGGGCTCAGGATGTACCCTCCCATCCCCAACGCGTTCCGGATGACGGGAAAGGACGACGTGATCCCCCTCTCGAAGCCGCTCAAGACGACCACAGGGGAGTACATCACCGAGCTGCCGGTGCCGAAGGGCGTCAGGATCATTACGTCGATTCCTGCTTACAACCAGTTAGTACTTGCCTTCTCGTTCTCTCTCGCGAGACAACATCTGATGGAATGATGAGCAGAGATCCAGACATTTGGGGCCCGGACGCGCACGTATTTAACCCGGAGAGGTGGTTTGATGAAACCGAAAAGCGCGCTTCGGTCGGCGTGTATTCCAACCTGTACGTGACATCAACTCGGAAAGAAACACTCGATCCCATTGACACTCTCTTCATGGACAGCTTGTCGTTCTCCGGCGGCGTCCGCTTTTGCCCTGGCTATAAGTTCGCGTAAGGATTTATCTTAGGCTCATGGACGCGATACCTGGGGAGACTGAAAAGTCGCGTTTTTATCTAGCTTGGTACAGCTGAACACCTTCTTGGTTGAACTGGTCAGGAACTTCGAGTTCTCGCCGACCGAGGATTTGAAGAGGATTCGAATGGAATCTTGCCTGGTAGTTGTTCCAACGCTCGAAGGGGAGGTTGAGAAGGGTGCACAAATGCCGCTGAAAGTCACCCTTGCGCCCCAGGATAGCGACTTTCTTGATGTATGAAGGATTTGGTTGATGATATCGTCAGCGCAAGAATTGCGATTCGTATCTGTATTAGCTGAATCTTGAATGGTGTTCATGTCGAGCACGTTGGAAAATAAAGCGTAGAGCATATCCTGTGATTTTTGTCGTTTCGGGTCATGGGAGAAATCGCCCGAGCTCGAGATGACCGGCTCGGACGGGCACAGGTGTCGCTGATGTAATCAAATTATCGGCCGCTGTCGACTAGGTGCAAGCTCGACGCACGACGACGACAACGACTTGCTCGGTACTCCCGACGCGAAACTCACAGAAGAGGGCACTGCCGCTGCGAATATCACAGAAATGGAGGATGAGGCGGCAGAAATCGAGTTGCTCGAGCAGCATCTCAACAAGACGACTCAGATCTCTCAGCGGATGACTTCTATTCTCTCCAAGTTCGATACTCGCCTTGTCAAGCTCGAAAAGTCCATCTTGCCGCTGCATAACTCCACCCAATCGCTCACTCGACTTGTGCAGAGTGAGATCTTGCTTGGTCCCCACCTCCTCGCGGTGGCTAAATTCTAGACTCGCTTGGTTTGCCGCAGATATCGAAAGTACGCTACAAAGCATAGACAAGGTCGTTAGTAACCACGAAGGCATTGCTGCCGAGGAGGCTCTCATACTGCGTGGCCCACAACCGAGTGACTTAACTGCCTATATTGACGCCATCGAGCGGCTCAATGCCAACATTGCGTTCAAGGCGACTGACCGTTCGATGCGGGACAATGCTCGTCTTGTCGAAACCGGTGCCAAAAAATTGGCGCACCTCTACACGAAACTTGTCGCCGAAGCATCAGCTGCCCCACCTGTTCAGCCGATGGCGTATCTTCCCAGTTCTCCGCCCACGATCTCTTCAGCTCTGCTTACAACACTTCAGCCACTCGTAACCGCTCTGCGCTCACTCCCCCTCCCTGCTACACACCCATCCAACCCTGCTTCAAGTGGTATCCTCAATGCGCTCAAGGAAGCACAGGGCGGATATGCTGAGATGCGGAGTGGATGGGCCAAGAAATGCCTGGACGGAGATGCGCGCAGGGTGGCAGAACTGGTGGGCGCGGAGAGTAACAGCGCTGAAGGTGGGAAGAAGGTGGGGATGTGGGTGGAGGCCCTATTAAATCTTGCCGAGGTAAGTATTTGGTGCACTCCCTTGCTTGTATTGTGATCTCAGTCATTCGTCCACAGGTTGAGTATGGGCACCTCTTAAACCTGGGACTGCTCCTCTCCCCTCAGCTCCTCGCAACAACATACACATCTTTCATCACCCCTTTGCTCACCCTTTTTACGTCGACCGTATCCAACGTACAGTCACTCATCAAATCATCGCTTAGCAAACACGTCTTTCTTGCGCTTTCCGCCTACTCTTCCCTCGTAGCTTTACAGCCACGATGGGACGACGTCATGCGACAGCGTGCTGGGCGCCGAGATAACGAGCTGGCCGAGGCTCTTCACTCTATGCGTGGCGTCTGCCTAAGGAGCTTTCCAGAATTCCTTGCAGATGTCAAATTGGCTGAAGTGCTGCCACTGGCCCCCGGAGGCAAACCTATAGAAATTGGAACTGGTGTAACAGATATAACGAATACAGTAAGCACTCGATGTCGCGCACACGCTCTCAACTGCCTTTTAAGCGCGCTCTTTTTTTCCCCCCAGGTGGTGGATTACTTGACACAGCTTCCAGGTGTTCAGGACGCAGTCGGGGCGACGCTATTGATCTTGGGAGATGGAAACTGGAGAATGGGTGCCGGTGGCGCCAGTATTACCAAATCGGCACCCGGCGAAGACGAAGAAAAAGTGCTGGTTGAACATTTTACTTGTTAGTCAATTCAACTGCTCGTTTTACTCGCCTGATCGCCGACTCATGCTTCTCTCTTAGTCGATGTAATAAACGCGCTTCTACGAACGTTGTCCACCCTCTCCAAAACTCACCGACGCCCGGCTTTGTCCTCCATCTTCCTCCTCAACAACATAGCCCACTTGCGGCAGCACCTACTCGTTGCACCTCGTACACCAATAGACGATTTGCTCTCTGAGCCTACACAGACTGCACTAAACTCTGGCCTCCGCAGCGCAAAAGCTGGATACTTTGAATCCGTCTTTGGGCCTCTTGTGACTGTATTCTCCGAGGACAAGGAAAAGTCTGGGCTAGGGAGCGGGAAGCAGAGCACAAAAGAGAGGTTCTTGAGATTCTTCGCATCGCTGGAAGAGGTCGCAGAAACGCATCGATTCGCAAAGGTCTTGGAGGAGGACGAGGCGGGTAGAAAGAAGCTGGGGGAAGAGATGGTTCGTTTTGTTGTCCCGGTCTTTAAGGTCTTTGTGGAAAAGCATCGGGCCAAAGATTTCAGTAAAAGTGAGTAATGGATGAATCGCGTGTCCGTGTTTGCACTGAGCTCTTCTCATTTCCTTGCCGCGTAGATCCTTCAAAATGTGAGTCCTTCGACTTCTTCACGAACTATGCATAGTAATGCCCGTTTCTTGGCCTTTTTCGCAGATATCAAGGCGACTCCGGATGAGGTCGAAAGGCAGATCCGCGCGTTATTCAAGTAGAGATGTTCGGCGAATGCGGAGGGGCGTTTTCATTTGTAGTGTATCATAAGGATTTCAATCATCTATTCTGCATGTACAAGCTCGAAGGAAACCGTGAAGATCGTGTACGCATGAGTCTCTTGGGATCATCTTGGAGCAAACAGATTCTGAGCGGCTCTGTCGTTTGGACTGACGAGTCACGACTCAAACCCGCGATCTTGGGGTGGGCACTTGGAGTATTTCATTTAGCAGCTATTAACGTATCTTCGAAGAGTGAAAATGACAAAGTAAAAGACCGTCACAGTCAAGCGCAGACCTTCGCAGCTCACAGCGGCCCGCACCTCCACCGATCCCAGTCACCAGGGTCAAGCATTGGCAGGCGCTAAGCCTCCCATGCCTCTCAGGCGTCTCCTTAGCCTCGCAGGCTCTTTCTTTGCGCCTTTCTTCTTTTTCTTACTCTTTTTGGGGGGCTTCTCTCCGCTGAGCACCTTGGCCACAAACTTGGCATGTCTTGTAGCCCATTCCAACATGTGCGCCTTCTCTTCTTCGTCTTGCGGAGGCGGCGGCATCCTATCGTATGAGCAGCTTTGGATGAGAAGACAGAAGAAGAACGACGCACCGGAGGGGCGGGACCATGTCACAGCGCGACCCAACACTGTGCTACAGATCTTTCTTACCAGCTGGAGGTCCTCCTCTGTGACGCGGCGCGAAACCCCGATGGTGCCCTGCGTAGGTGTGAATTTCTTGATATGCGAAATGAAGGGGAAGTGGGGCCGGAGTGGTAGCTGTGAGAATGAGGTGGTGGCTCAGACGCAATCGGGAGACAGGGAGAAGGGGATAACGAACTTTCAAAGTGTCCCAGTTATTCTGCCAGTTAAGAGGTGGCGATGGCTCTACGCAGCTGAACCTTAGCGTGCATTTATCTTCCCACGTAACGTCTTCGATGAAGCATATGGTACCGTCGAGCTCGACGTCGATCGTCGATGTACAGAATTCCACAGAAAAGGCGGGTTTGATGGGCTTATTGGCCAGCTGCTCCGCCAATAGTTGCTTGCGGTAATTCCAGAGGACGCAGCGATCCCACATGGCCACCTTTTCCTTGAGCGCAAACTCCTTTACTATCGCTTGGCTCACGAGATTTTCTTCGAACATTCTGGCCTTGCAGTAATCGGTCCTAGTAGAGGGATTAGATGGGATGAGGCGAGGTGCGTGGGATGTCTTACTTGGACATGGTGATTAGCTTCTTGCCGTGCCACTCGGGCGCGGGGTTGGCGTTCAGGAATCGCTCAACCCCTGCCAGACGTGAAAATTGGCAATAAGCAGATCCCTGTACATGTGTAGGGAGTATTGAGCATAAATTTGGAAGAAAAACACGATGATTTGCTCCCACCGTAAATCTACCCTTTGCATCAAGCCGCAAAGTCACAGCTTCCACGCGCCCATACAACCTAAAGAATCCCTCGAGCTCATATTGAATATCCTTCGAGCCTCTATCGAAGCCTGCAGCATATACGGAGCATTCGAGCTGGCCGACTTGGTGTAGGATGCGAGCTCTTCTCCTGACGCGTTCGCCACGTTCATCAACTTCGAGTAAGGTCTCGCTTTTCCTCAGCACTTCGGCAAACCACTCGGTTCCCCGGGAGGCAAACTCTTCAAAGTTGCGAAGGGCAGCAAACTTGTCGATAGGGATCCAATGTTCGGCCTTGTCTGCAAGATAGAGATGCCATGCAGCATGATAAAGCGGGAGGCCGGAATCGCTGAGGTACTCCTCGGCTGCAGAAAAAACTGTGTTGGCGAGTATTAGAATATAGATTGAGAATATTCGTACCTATGTCAAGCACCTTTTGGACATCGGGTTCGTGGATAGGTTTCTTCACCACCATCTTGCCTTTCTCTCTCTGTATTCGGTACCTCTCCTCCTCGGCAGATGAGTCGTTGAGGTGGGACTCCTCTCTATGCATGATAACGTTAAACAAGGGGTAGTCTACAGTGCTGGGAAATCTTCACCTTGGCATGATAACGAGTTCGCGACCATTCCACGCAGGCGCAGGTTCCGCTGACAAGAAGGCCTTGACTGACTCTATGCGCTCAAACTCACAGAAAACGGAGCCCTAGTAATGAGTTGGGTTAGGTGATAGCAGCCTCGCTTAGCATATATATATGTACGATACCATAAACTTCTTGGGACGATCGACGGTACGGTGCAGCCTGATCGAGCTGACCTTCCCATACGGAGCAAAGAATGCAAGGATATGATCCAGCATGTTGTCGGTTTCTTCGCCAAACCCGTCAGCAAATATGCTTCGGCTAATCAAATCTGAGAGAGTGGTGGCGACCGGAGACGTCCTTCGCACGCTCCCTCCCTTGCCGTCAACCTGAAGGAGAGACTTGCTTGTCCTGAGGACGTCGGCGAGCCACGGGAGCCCGAAAGCGCGGAATTGGTTCATCCTGTTAAAGCTTGCAATTGTCGCGATGGATACCCAGTGAGTTTTGTACGCATTGTATAAGTTGCGGAAAGCGGCGTCGGTGAGGATGTTGGAGTCGCTAAAATAGAATTCGACTGCGTGGATGATTACTACGGCGCTCCCAAGGGTGGGTACGCACGAGGTGACTTACCCTGGGCCAGTGCCTTAGACGCGAGCTCGCCGTCGACGGGGGGCTCTGCGTCGGTCATAACGACGTCCATGATGACAAGCAGAACCAGACGCGATGCGGATGAACGCAGTGACGGAGAAGTAACCGTGCGCCGTGACCATAGATGTATATAATTACGTAATTTACAAGCGTTCTTAGTTTCCGGTACTTATCACCGCCGCTACTCACTTAGTGCTCTTGTGAAGAGGTGCTCGCAGGCTCAGGCGAATTCCGCTTCACATACGTGGTGCGTAAAGGTTGCGTGCCATGCTGCGTGCTCTCGATTCGGAGATGGTATGAGTCCCAGGCGAGCAATCACCGTCCAGCTGCCGTGCTACAGTACTTATTGAGCGATGAGGAATTGACCCAAACCAGCTTGCAAAAACGGGACGGACACAGTGAAGAATTTGATGCTAGCCACTAGTTGTCTTATACCATCGGTGTGGGTGAATGGCACTCTATTGGACGAAGCTTGCTGAAGGTTACGCGGAGATAGAAGGTTCAGACCAGATACGCATCGTATCGCAGTTGTTGTGGGTGCTGTTAAACTCGGTACCCCCGAGGAGTTTAATAACCATTAAAACATCGCCGAGATGCGAGTGCCGTTGTTCGACCGTGCGTCAGATGGAAATGTTCAGTAAAAAGGCATAAAGAAATGGCGCACCCGGCGGAATCATACAACTCTGATGTGACTCCTCAATTGGGATGGACGGGGACATTGTCTACAGCAGGGTAGCTCATCCTGTGGATTCACCCGCTTTGTTTAATGAAGCACGAGCGCTTCAAGACGATGACCTTCAGCGAGATCCCACGGTGACGACATGTTGGTACCGGTCACTTCGAGAGAAATCTGTGTAGGAGGCAGAGTTACGATTGGCCAGCTTATTTCGGCGTTTAGTAGTTCGTGCTGTCCTCGGTCAATTCTGCTGTCGAGAGAGGGAAGAATGTCCGGTGGGAGAGGGCGTTGGCATAGTACTAGCAGCACCTTGAGCGCGCACTGGTCAGTACGACGCTATGCGAACAAGGAAGGCGTACTGAGACGTACTAGCACTGAGGAAGGTGTCTGGATAGCTGATGTGAAGTCGTTCAGGAATCGCGCTATCTCCATTTCTCGAAGGGACTGATGCCAGTGATGATATTAAATAATGCGTCCATCGCGGTGCATGATGGACTAGGACCTCGGGAGCACGAAGCGCAAGCAGCGGCCGGGATAACCGGCCCAATAGCCGGAACTAGCAAACTGTCGATACCTGGGCTACTAGCTATAGTACTTGGTACCTGAGTCCCCGACAAGCAGAAATATGTATCATGATCCGTGCGAGCTCTGATTGATCATGAGGATGGGACGATGGCTGCGGGGAAAGGAGCTTGGGCTGTGACCATGCGCGGGGTAAGCAGCGTCGGCGATGCACGTGCCCTTGTTTTCTCTCCAACTCCATCATGGCCTCCTTTTCCTGGAAAGACTCCCTCCGCGCCTGCTTCCCCTGCGCCCCCCCCCATCCACCTCGACGACAGCGACGATGACAACGCACGCAATCCCCTCTTCAACGACGAGCTCGACGGCCTCCTTCGCGACTCCTCAGACGTAGAGGCCGACAACGATGCCATGTCACTCCACTCAAATCCTGCACTGGCTCGCTCTGCCCGCGCAAAACGAAAGGGCAAGAAGCATCACAAAGACCCGCTCTCCGTATGGGGCTGGCATCCTTTTGGCCGCCCTACCCAGCCATCTTCCGACCACGACGTCGATGTTGACGGAGAACCATCTGCTCCCTCCTCCACAACCATCGATGCTGATCCCACTCCCCTCGGCGATCATGCTTCTATTCAAGAAGCAGCCGCCCGCTGGGAGCCTGCCCAATCTCAGGATGATCTCGCGAGAGAGGAGGAAGAGCAGCGGCTCCACGAGGAGCGTCGTGCTATACGCAAGGAAAGGAGGCGCGTGCGGAAGATGCGCAAGGAGCTTGATGCAGAGGCCGCAGCTGGCTTCCACGTCGACAGCTTGCACCCTTTGGCCGACGACGAGTTCCAGGGGTATCCAGGCAGTGGTCATACCGCTCCCCCTGCAGACGAATTCGGTCCATTTGTGCGCAGCGATTCATCGAGGCTGGGTGGCAGCCACACCAGCCAAGCCACCACCCACGAGGAAGATGACGAGGACCAGGAGTTTGCCGATATGGGCGGAGACCTCTACGC
Source organism: Botryobasidium botryosum FD-172 SS1 (assembly GCA_000697705.1). Lineage (NCBI taxonomy): Eukaryota > Fungi > Basidiomycota > Agaricomycetes > Cantharellales > Botryobasidiaceae > Botryobasidium > Botryobasidium botryosum. Next base: position 71,925 of record KL198020.1, on the reverse strand, counting down.
TCGCAGGTCCCAAAAGTCACCGCGAGGCTCCGAGGGCTCTGCTTCGCGCTCTGCTGCCTCATCCGACGCTCATCGCCGTCCGTATCAACAACAGTTGCAGCCACAACCGCAGCTCGCTTCATCCTCTCCCATAAAAAAGAAGAAATCCAAGTCCCACACTCGCGGCTCGAGTACCTCGAAATCTAATGCTACCACCTCCCAGTCTGATTCCATTCGATCACCATCCCCTCCATCATCAAGCCGTCCCTCACCTCGCATATTTACCGGCGAGTCCAATGACTTTCCGTCAACTGGATTTGGCATCCGGAGAAAAGACAACGGGATTGCCTCCATGGGCGTAGCTCTCGCTCGCACAAAGGACTAGGGGCGCCCCTCTTTCTATCCGCTTCGTACTTATAGATATTGCATCCATCACGGGTATTACGTCTATGACTTGCGTTCTTTCGAGGTGTAAGTAAGTATAGGTATACTTATAACACGTCGTAAAACTCCTTTGTCCTACCCTTCGGCTGGTGCACAAACATTCGCCTACGGTTTGAAAATATATTTCTGTATGTGCAACACCCAGTGAGTCGGATGCAGAGGTCGACCACAGCGGTTTGGCCTCTGAGTTTTGAAACATATAAAGCGGTGGACGCCACCAGCTCGACGTTCAACATCTGACATCGACCACTTTCTCCGCTACTAGTATCACTACCAATTGCGCCATGAAGCCTGCCACCCCCGTCGCGCACTCCCCTAGATTTGACGGGGAGGACGCCTCCGCTGCTATCGATCGTCAGCTCGAAGCCACGCAGGCAAGATCTGCTATAGGTAAGTCGGCTTCCGCCACTCCAACTTGTCCCATAGCTACCACTAAGCCCATACTTTTCGAAGATGATACACCTGCATGGTTCTTTCCAGCCATGCAGACCGTGATGCAGACCATCCTTCATCCGACGCTGAGCACGCTCACACTGGTTAGATTTCCTCTTCTCCTGTGATCCGACGCCCAAGATCATAACAAAGTTCTGCAGATGCACAACGAGAAATTGGGAGACGGAAGCCAATGGCCTTTTCAAGTCGTCAATTTCCATGATGGCACTAACCCCACTGCGCCGCCGGTACATCTCAATCTATGAGACTGCGTATGTCTTTCATATTAATGTGTTGTTTGTAGCATAATCTGCCCTTGCTTTCCAATTGTGCAGTCGTCGATAACTTGAGTGACCCGCAGTGCACCCTCTATTTCCTTGGCTACTATCCTGGCGAACCGGTCCCCAACCAGATCGCGACCAGGAAGAAGAAAATCCTCGCCGCAATCGGGCACTGGCGCATATAACCTGTTCTTATTTTTCTTTATATTATACTTTCTCCCGCTATGTACTTCACCAGCTGTGCTGCACGCGCGACTGTCTTTTTATCCGCGCCGGCTTTTGTTGATGCTATTGCAAAAGACTCGGTACGCTTCTCTCCAGTTTCCCTTCTCCCATTGGCATCCTCCTTCGAACCCTTCTATTTCATTATTCCACACCCATCTTCAATTCCTTCGTTGACGCGGAAAGTCTTGGATATTCATGTCTATAGTATCAAAAGCTCCTCGAGTATGCCATGCACGCGCCTCCTCGGGAAGTGTTTGGGTTTGGCCGATCGCAGTACTAGTGCTGACCAGCGCTCACAAGAATTCAAATCCCTTTATTGAAGCAATTATTGGGTCATTATTTTGAGGCGACATCTTCTCCGATTTAAGCCCCCCCGGTCACTCTGGTTCTCAGTCGGCGCTTTTGGATCGAATTTTAGTCCTCAAGGCCTCAAGGCTTTGACGATTAGTATCATCATGGCGCGCACAGCAGGACTCCTTCGATATTTGGATATTTGTACATACATTGATACTTGACTCGGAAACCCAGCAGCTTTCAGTGGTACTCATTCGTCTAACTTCTCCCAGCCTTCTTCGCCTGAGTGCGCAGACGTGAGAGCTGTTTCTTCCATCCGAAACACTGGCTGCATGCTAGAACAAAGAGGTTGTAGAACAGTTGAGTAAGTCGAGTCAGCCCGCTCAGATCGCAGAGATCCGCTTACTAGGGGAGCCGTGCTTCTTGCACTGGTAGACGCCGTCCTTATTGGAGGAGACAGGAGGAGGTTCCAAGCCCTCACGGTCTATTGTGTCAAACTTGTTACAAGGAGGGTCAGTTTTCCAGCGATAGAATGTGCAGGATGAGGGAAATGCGCGGCGCACCCCATAGAACGCATCGTTCTCCTCTCGTCCATCATACGAACAATCGGTGCACTAGAGAGCGATAGCCCGTGAGAAATGGGGGAGTCCCTTTGGTCCGGCGACGGGGTACCCACAACTTCTTTGAAGTGTTGACAGAAGACGGCATCGTTGATTTCGATGGTAGACGGCACGGTCTCAGCCATTGTCGCAGTCAATTGTTTGAGAGATAGAGTGCTGAGACGGCAGAGGATAAGAGATATAAGCTACTCGCAAGTCCCGTGGGGTCGGAAAGAGAGGTGCGCTTGCGAGGCTTGAAGCTCAAAGATTCGGCTTGCATCATTTTATAGCTGTGATCTGGGATGATGATTGGGGCGCGTGACCAGGTCGTGTGAGATCGTGTCCTATCGTGTCCTATCGTGTCTCGGCGACGCAAGCGCCATAGCCTGACGGGGATAACCAGCACAACTGAAATCAAATCCCGAACAAGAAATCCAAATCCGGAGACAGGCAGGGGGCCTAGCTCGAGGCGACATTGAGTTAAGTGAGGCTGGACTAGCCTAGATGTTGCGGGGAAGTGTGGGGTACTAAGACTATCCCCATCAGGCGTAGATACGATACTTATCGCAATGCCATCGGATTATATATACAGCGTGAACTTGAACTTAAGTGATTCGAGCTTCAAGTTCAAGTCTCAGCGAGCAGAAGATCTCCCAACGCTTAGGGGGAAAAAAGCCCGTGGCCTAAGCGCGAGTGAGAGCCAAGGGGTACGAGTACTTGTGAACGAAACCGTAAGCAGGCTAAGCACATGCAAGTCATTTTGCGGCTGCGGATAACGGAGACGCAGGCTGCTTGCGAGAAAATCCAATTTACCGCGGCGAGGTCGTCCTGGAACTGGATATTTGGCTAGCTACTTCGGCCTACAACACAGATCTAAAGCGAGGTCGAAAGCTGGTAGCTATCTGAGTGCGGCCGGGTTTAAAATTATAATCTGAAGACTGAGCCATACAGTAGGTACTAGTCGACCTGATCGTGGCGGACGGAGGACCAGGCGAAAAGTCAGGGCCGCAGCCTGCCGCAGCGGCCCGCAGCGGGTACAGGGCGCGGGCCGTTGGCTTCATCCACCATGACCCCCACCCATCCTCGCCAAATCCTGGAATGTCGCTGCCGCGCATAAAGCTAGCCATCGCAGGTGGTGGCCCTTCGGCGTTCTACAGCGCCTCTCGTGTTCTCTCGCGGCTGCCTCGAGGAACTCCCCAAGGCGACCAACTAGAGGTCCACATCTTTGACCGGCTCTGGGCTCCTCACGGGCTGGTACGCTATGGTGTCGCGCCGGACCATCCAGAGGTCAAGGTGCGCTGTCGCTCTCCCCTCTTACTTTGGTTCCTTGTATCCTAGTTGTATTTGCTTTCTCTCGTAGAATTGTACGCACAAATTCGACGTGACAGCCCTTGACCCTCGCTTCAGATTCTTCGGCAATGTATCCATTTCCGACGCGCCATCGTATCCACATAACGTAGCCATGCCGTTGAAGGATATAACACAGAATTATTCCCACCTCCTGTTTGCCACAGGGAGCCCCCGCCCGCTCGCGCTCCCTGCCCTTCCAGACGCCATTCCCGCGCTTTCGTTGGTGCAATGGTACACGGCCCATCCATCACGTCCCACCAATCCGCCGCCACTGTCGGACATCTCACATCTTACCATTATTGGGCACGGTAACGTGTCGCTTGATATCGCGCGACTCCTGCTGTCCCCGCCTTCATCACTCACCCATCTCGACCTCCCACGGCCCGTCCTCGACGTGCTGAGGGCATCTTCCTTGAAGCACATCAACATCGTGTCACGACGGGGTCCTGCAGAGGTTGCGTTCACAGCAAAGGAGCTTCGAGAGATGCTGTCGCTCCCAAATGCTGCCCTAGAGCCTATTCCACCAGAGCTGCTGGCTCCGACTACCACAGAGAAATTGACTCGGCAACAATCTCGCATCTTGGACCTACTCCGTAAAGGATCCAAGGCGACCCCGGGATCGACCCCAAGGTCGTGGTCGCTTCAGTTTCTTCGGACGCCGCATTCGATGTCACCGGGCTTTATCACATTTGCTCACAATATACTGGATGCAGATAGGAGAGCGCGTCCGACGGGGACGCTGGAGACTCAGCCCACAGACTTGGTTGTTTCAAGCGTGGGGTACTGCTCGGAGCCGCTTACTGATGAGGTGGGAAAGAACTGGTTCGACTTTGCATTGGGACGCGTGAGGAATGAGGAGGGGAGGGTGATGGATGTGCTGGGCAATGTCGTGCCGGGCGTGTATACGGCTGGATGGGCAGCGCATGGGGCAAAGGGTGTGCTGGCGTCGACGCTGAACAGCGCGTACTCTGTCACGGACATGATGATCGCCGATACCCTTGAATCTCGGATCGGTGGTGGTGGCCCGATGAACCCATCCCCCCCACCTGGAATCCCTCCCCTGATATCCAGCGCTGGTGGACAGGTCATTCGGTATCGAGATTGGAGAAAAGTAAACGAAGAGGAGGTGAGGCGGGGGCAGGCACTCGGAAAAGAGCGCGAAAGGATGGGATGGGACGATGTCATGTCATTCCTGGGGAAGGAACGATCGTAGCATCTCTACACTAGTCATTGATTGTGCAAACCACCACTCGCAAACTTGGAGCATTTTCACAGCGAGTTAAATAAAGCAGTCCTTCATGGTACATGGAAAATCGCCCTCATTACGGCCTTCGTCCCCATCGGGGTCGGCCGCTGCGGAAGCGACACAGGGCGCGGGTTTGATATTTGATTTCACCCAGGTTGCATAGATGGAGCTGGCTAGGCGGGTGTGTGAATAGAACACGATTTATTTGGTCCAGGACCTCCTCTGTAGGCAAAAGGGCCCAGCGGCCAGCATCAAAACACGGTATGCATATCAGAACGTACTAAGGAGGTAGGTTGTTCGAAGATAGCGGCGGAGGCGAACAGTACCAACTTACGATGGAAAAGGTTGTCCTTGCTGTCGACACTGAGAACATGAGCAATCTCGATGACCTCTTCCGGGCATGTTTCGCGCGTAACGGTACAAGCCTTCACGGGGACAATACGGCGAAGGCGCTCCTTGGCACTAAGTGGAACCATCAAACCGCGCGGGGTATAGACTCGTGGTATCCATGGTCTGCCGAGAGATATCCCGTATGCGCAGGCCTTGGTGCGCGCGTGCGATCCGTGATTTCATCGCCAGCCGGCGAGGATAGCAAGCTGAATTCTGGCGAGGATATGTCTTGAGTAAGGCGGTATATATTACCACGAGTGCGCAGCGAGGGCGAGCGACATGATATCAATGGAAGGCGGGCGGCTAGGAATTATTGCCAGGCGATCGAGAGACACCATCCGCCGCTGTCAGATCTTCGCTGTAGCCTGTAAGTACACTGTACTGCATACAGAGCATCCGATCAACTGTACGAAATGTGGTGGGCTGTGGCCATACTGCCCAGTGCTGGCCACATGCGCTCGCATGGCTGCCCCGTTGCCCGAGTGCCGCCTCCTCTGAACGTCCATCGCGCACGCAGCCCCCCGCGACCGCCACGCCCGCACTGCCCACCATGGCCGAAAAGTACAACCCCAGCATGCTCTTCGCCAACTTCAACCAGGACTTCTCGTGCGCTTTTCTCCACCTCGAGCCGCTGATGAGTAGCTGACTCACTTGGGGTTGCGTACTCAGCTGTGTGTCGGTCGGGACCCGCAAGGGCTATAGCATCACCAACTGCGACCCTTTCGGCCGGGTCTATACCAAGAGTGCGTACGCACCTCTCCGCGATTCCTTGGACATCGAAATGGACGTCTAACCTTATTTCATGTGTGCGCAGACGATGGAGCCCGAGGCATCGTCGAGATGTTGTTCTGCACCTCGCTCATTGCGCTTGTCGGTGCCGCGGACCAACCCCAGTCGAGCCCACGGAAACTCCAAATTGTCAACACCAAAGTATGTTCCCAAGCCCGGGAATGCGGCGTGTACGCGCTCCAATCTAATAATATCATTCCAGCGGCAGTCCATGATCTGCGAGCTCCTCTTTCCTTCATCTATCCTCGCGATCAAGCTCAACCGCAAGACACTAGTTGTCGTGCTTGAAAATGAGATCTATATATATGATATCAGCAACATGCGACTCCAGCACGTCATTGAGACAAGCAAGAATCCCGATGGTAAGAGTACCGGCTATTGGCGCATTTCTCCCCTTTTGACTTGGTCCCTTGCATACAGCCATCTGTGCACTTTCTTCCTCCTCCGACCCCTCGTACTTGGCATATCCATCTCCTGTCCCCTCGCCTACATCCCCGCTCTCCACGCCACAACCATCGAGCAGCTCCGCTACAGATACTCCAAACTCGGGCGACGTCCTCCTGTTCGACACGCGCTCGCTCTCGGTCGTGAATGTCCTGCAGGCACACAAATCGCCTATCTCCTTCCTCGCGATAAACTCCACGGGCACTATGCTCGCCACAGCGTCCGACAAAGGCACTGTCATCCGCGTGTGGAGCTTGCCCAAGATGGAGAAGCTATACCAATTCCGCCGGGGGTCGCAGCGTACGCGGATACACTCGATCACGTTCAATGCGATGAGCACTCTGCTGGCGGTGAGCTCTGCAACAGAGACTGTCCATATCTTCAAGCTCTCCGGACAGCGCGGAGGAGATGCGACGCGGCGATCAGGTGGGGGAAGCGGAGCATCGCTGAGTTCGGTCACATCGCTCGACGGGCAAGATGGCATGGAAGGCGGATATGAGGCGTTCATCGATGGCAAGAAGAAGAATGGGACGCTTGGGTATGCTATAGGAGGCTTCTTCCGTGATTCTAAATTGTTAACGGCAGGCAATGATACATAGCTCATCGATCCGCCGGAGATCTTTTGGCCTGACACGGAACATCGCCGGCAGCGTGGGAGGGTACCTACCAAACACGCTCACGGAGCTATGGGAGCCTTCACGAGATTTTGCCTTTTTGAAACTACCGACGGCTGGGGCAAAGTGTATCGTTGCTCTGAGCGGGTGGGTGCAACTCAAGCTAGGTCGCCCAGATACTGCCGCTGACTTTGGCGCCCCTATAGCAACATGCCACATGTGATGGTGATATCATCAGAGGGGTTTTTCTACTCGTATAACATTGATCTTGAGAATGGGGGAGAGTGTTCGTTGATGAAGCAGTACAAGTGAGTCCGGGTCAGTCATTGACTCGATGTCTTCGCTAATCATCATATCCAGTCTTCTTGATTCAGGCGAGGACGCCGGAGGGCCGACGTCGGCAGACTAGGAAGTGATGCTCTCCCTTTATTCATTTGACTTTCTTACCTCCGAAGCTGTCCTTTTCTTTTTTTGTACTATGCGTTCCAGGTCTCTCAACTATACGGATACCATCCGAGCTACAGATTATGATATCTTCACGCTATTTTATGGAACTGCGCCTGCGAGTTTGAGATGTTTAGGGGGTGTAAAACAAGGGGCATAGCGGTGTGTATCATGGCCAATTCAAAAAGTATCAACGTGTTGTAAGTGACAAATAGGGTGGGTGGGGGCATGAGAGGAGAAAGGGGGGAGTGACGCTGTGCGCGCCTATAAATGCTACTAAAAGAATATATGTTTAAGCTAGATCTATCGTGAAAATGTCATTCTAAAGGAGGCTAGAAAAGAAAAGGAAAAGAAGAGACGATCACGAGCTCTGCAAGGTCAAGACCCAAGTGTTGACTCTCTTCTTCTTGTCCGGCACTCGCACTGCAAGAAATTCGTGGTCCTTGCTGAAGCCCTTGAACTTGGTGTCCTTCTTCAGCCAGTCAATCCGGCAAACCCCCTGTCTCTTGTCTCGGTCCGCAATGCTGCTGCAGTTGGCTTCGAACTGCGCGGAGATCGCGGCCCTCTCCTCGGGCGACAGGATCCACCACTCTGGATCCTTTACGCCTTTCATCAGCTCCTCGTGTATCTGGGTGACCATGTCCCAGAGGGTGACGCCGACAGGAGACGTTGCTCTGAGCTTGATGGTCCAGGGAAAGGACTTTGAGACCACGTCGATCTCGTGGAGCGGCGGCATGCAGATGGCCTCCATCTTTTCGTCGTCTGAGAGCTCGTGATCGATGTAACCTTCCGCGTCGGACGGGGGCGTGCGGAAGTCGTAGTGGAGGCGCGGGCCCTCGTTAGTGGGAACGATCCTGAGCATATCGGATACGTTGTATGGCGTATAGCGGCTCCGACCTGCAAAGAATCGTTTCAGTCTCTGGCACAATCCTCCCCGCCGCTTGGAAATCGGACCTTGTGGTGGCGCGGGCGCTGCTTGAGTGTGAGCGTACGGGTATGGATTATGGGGAGTATAGGGTGTTTGCGGTGTGTATTGGTTGCAGTAAGGATCACCGGACGAAAAGCGGACGGCCGGATACGGGGTGTAATGATATCGGGGTGGTGCGTAATTGGAAGGAAGAGGTTGTGCGTAGTCGGCAGGGGTGTAGCCGTAAGGGATGTATGGGGGATATCCGGTCACAGCAGGCATGGCCAAGGCTAGAGGGGGATAGGGCTCTCCGTAAAGAAAAGGCTTCAAGCAGGTTAGCTACTGGTTTTATATGTAGGGAGCTGGCAGATGAGTCAAAGGGAAGCCGTCGGCAGAGGGTGGCGGGGCACGAAGACAAGAGGTCTGTCCGTAGGCGCGACGTGCTCAGACAAAGAAAATAGTTGGCTCGCAAGCTTTCGTGTCAACGAGACCGCGGCGTCCGGCGTTCAAGTTTCAACGGTCAGCTTTCACGAGCCAATCTATGAGCCAGATGCGTTGCCTCGAGCTCAATAAGTAAGTATCACAGCCAGACGAAAAAAGGAAGGCAGCGCGGTTTGCTTGGAGGCGACGACAGCTTTTCTCCGACCCATTGTCAGCCAGACAACGGGCCGGATCGAGTGCTGTCTGTCGGCCCTTGCCAGCAACGCGACCGTCGACGTCGACGCGATGGCACGATGTTGTGCACCCGCTGCCCCCGCTGCCCCCGCTGCACCGCATGCGGAGGCTTGCCTTTCTCTTCATCCGCGACCACCAACACAGTTGCACCGGTCGTCGTCACCACGTACTTGCTCGTCGCCGTCGGCGTTCTTCTCTCAGAATTCTCCGTGGCCCACGGATTTCTCAGCCTAATAGCCGTATGCGCGGCTCTTACAGCCACTTTCGATTTTCCTCATCTCTCGAAGCCGGACTCATCGATCACGGTGCGGTTGCCACCACACCGAGTATATATACTGGGCTCAAACTGCTGGTCATCTGCGCTGCACAAAAGGGGAATTTCTAGCTCTGAGGGTACCAAGGCTGTGGCGACCACTCCTCTGGCTCGGCTGCACCACGCAATATACTATGCACGACAGGTACTAAGTACACGAAGTGGTGGTGAACACTAGCGCTGGAGTACTGGACACCATTGGTGCCACCTCCGCTGCATCTTGGTTAGGCGGCTTTCTCAAACGAAGTTCAAGTTACCCCCACGCTCAAGCTCATTGGTGCAAGTCCAATCTTAGGCGGTAGTGTCCCGTCTCTTTTTGCGTTTGCCTGAAAGCGAAGCCCGTGGTATATGGTGTATTATTTAGTCCGGGCTAATTAAGATACTGTAGATTCGATCGATTACTGTACAACCTATCTTCAAAAGAAATCGTCTGAATTACCCCTTGGTCATGGCCAGCACCCACGTGTCCTTCGCCACTTTCTCGTCCATCACACGCTCCCCAATGAAATCCTTGTCTTTCCCTAGGCCAAGGATTAGAGTGTGGTCGCACAGCCAGTCGACCCGCAGTATACCGTTCTTTCTCTCCCTACCAGACTTCTCGGCACTACAGTTGCTCTCAAATGCAGCGATCACCTTCTTTCTTTGCTCCGGGGTTGCTATCCACCACTCGGACGGGGTGATAGGCTTCTGCAGGGCTGCATGCACGGCGTTGAGGACGTCGTCGCACGTGACGCCACTGCTGGATCCTGCGACCTTGATGCCCCACGGGAATGCTTGAGAGATAATGAGTAAGTGGGAGGTCGTAGGATACACAGCGGGTGCGTTCTTCTCTGCCGCCGAGAGCTCTTCATCTTGGTGGTGACGAAGATAGTGATGATGATGATGGCCCCTTCTCCGCGCTGCTGAAACTGGAGATCGGACGTCGTAAATGATCTCGGGTTTCTCATCGGATGGAGGCATGTCGAGCAAGGGGCAGACGCCAGTGTCTGGCTTTCCGGGCGGCGGCTCGTACTCAAAGGGCGGATATGGATATGGGTAAGGGTACGGATATGGATATCCGTAAGGGTGATGGTGGTGGGGAGGCCATCCGTAGCGACGGTGATCGTGATTGTGCGGTGGGTGACGGCCCCCCTCGTTGGGATATGGGTGAATGGGAGGCGCCTCTTCCATCGGTGGGTAGCCATAGGGCCACCAGGTAGCGTGCGTCTTGGAGGGCATATCTATGGCGGTAGGGTGGCCCCCAAGCCCACGAGCCACCCCCGCTCTTTATACGGAGAGCAGCAATAGGAGCGCGATAGGAAGGGCGCTCTGAGGCCAAGTTCCGCAAGCGAACCGACGCATAGCACTACGATTGACTCACAGAGGCGGCCCGCCCTCATAGCCACTCCTGCCCCGCCCACCTTGGCAGCACAGGATTCCACCCTTTCGAATCCCGGGATATTCTCCGAGTAACGCCGTTTCAATGGATGCTCTGCAGGCCCTTTCAGCTTGCCGATATGTGCTTCTCGGAGAAAACGCTCACTGCGCCATTCAGTGTTCACGAGTGACTCGCCGTTTTAGGTACCACAGCTCATCCGAGTCCTAAATCCTACGTGGACTGTTGTGTAATTTGGAAGTTGTCGCCGAAACCGGGGCAATATGGCACTGACCGACATCCCTCACTCTTGCAGAGCACTGTAACATGGTGGCAGGTGCGACCCAGGTTTCTTTGAACGCGCAGCAATAGTACATCCCTTTCCTTTTTAGGGGTCTCTCCTCTTTTGATAAATTCACGGCCTCATTTAGGAGTCTTCCCTATCTTCCATTCCTTGACCCTTGTTCGGTGGTTCGGGATTATTTTGCTGGCGAAAGTCGAGAGCTTTGAAGGATAGGGCCAGCTCGAAGGCCGTGGCACATACTTTGCGAGGAGGCAGTCGTATGCTGAGGAGCTCTCGGACTCCTGAACTCGCTACTGCGTGCCGTGGCTTACTGCGATCTACAACACTCGACGCCGGTGGGTTACAGATAAAACATAAATTGATGGGTATCGGGTCATGTAAGAAACATGAGAAGAGTAGTGCTACAATGTATTAGAAGGAAGATTAAGGAAAGTGCAAGTGCGCAAATGACGCCAATTAATCGAAAAGTATAGAAGTATGTCCGCACTACATAGTGCTCCAAAACGCTATGCTCGAGTGAGGACAAGGACCCAGGTGGAAGGCCGGGCCTTCTTGTCGTACACCCGACGGTCGATAAAGTCGTTGTCCTTCACCAATCCCAGGACCGCCGTCCAGTCCCGCAGCCAATCAACGCGCAGTATCCCCTCCGTCCGGTCTCTGCTGGGCGTCTCCGTGCAGTTCTTATCAAACGCCATGCTCACCTGCTGCCGCTGCGTCTCCTGGACGATCCACCACTCGGAGGACGCGATGCGACGGTTCAGAGCATCATGCACGGCCTGGAGGACGTCCCCGCAGGTGACGCCCTTGCGGTTAACGACCTCGATATCCCACGGGAAGAACTTGGAGATGATTTGGATGCGCGAGGTGGCGGGGACGACCGCGAGCGCGTCTCGCTCGGAGGAAGACAGCTTCGCGGGCGGGTAGTGCCAGACGCGCGCGCTCGACACCGGCATACGGACGTCGTACGTGATGTGAGGTCTGTCGTGGGAGAGCGAGACGGAGAGGAGCTCGCAGACGCCAACGGCCTGTTTCTTGGGCTCGGGCGCCGGGCGGTGGGCGGTAGCGCCATGCGTCGAGGCGCGCCTCTGGCTGGTTTGCGTGGGGAGCCGGGGCTTTGGGCTCAATAGCGCAGCGGCAGCAGCTGGGAGCAAGGATGCTCGTCTGGAAGGCGTTGCCGGCTTTCGGCTGGTGTGATTGCGTGCTGAGGATACGTGCTCGTTACGAGAAGGTTGTTGTGGTGGGGGTGGTGGTTGTGATTGTGGTTGCGAGCTATATTGCTCGGGTTGCGCATTGCGCCAAGGTGGCCATCCGCGTGGTAGTTGAGGCATTCGGATTGTGGTGAGGTGAATAATGTTTGAGGGGGTAGAAGGAATATCCTCACTGTACGCCTCTTATATATTATTCAGGGCGGTGCTGGCTCGACGGAGAGGAGATTTTTGTCAGTGGCCTTGCCAAAGTTCGGCGGGAGCAAGAGAGTGGAGAAAACTGGATTCGGTAAAGGAAAGCGTCGGTCCCGACGGTGCGGTGGCAAGGGCTATGCGCGAGAGGGCACAAAAGCTGCATGAGCGGAAGAGGGGCCGGATGAGGGGTGCGGTGCTTAAGTACGCGGTCGATTTCCCCAATTGCCCGATTTGGACGCTCGCTCGCCGTATGAGTCATCCATAAGTAGTGGGTACACACTTAGGGGCAAGTGATGGTGACAACCTGACGGTCTCCCCTTGCCACGTACGCTACTGCGGCGTCCACAAATCCCGCCGGCGTCGCGTCGGGAGTCTACGGAGAATCAGAAATTTTCTCTTCAGCGGTGCAGAGCGCCATCATGAAGCCAAGCGCAATGAAAAGCGGCGTATGCCGAGAGGCTGTAAACTTTTCTTTGCGATACGTCTCGACTTGTTTTCCCAGGGGCTCTGTGGGCTCAGGACGCCCGAACAGGAGCGAAACCTGTCCGTGACAGGGTCCCAGTCACATGCCTGTGCAGAAGCTCCTTTCTTGGTTGCTCGCAGTCGGAGATATACTGCGACGGGTATCGGAATGCAAGGACTGTGATAAGTATTTGTGCATGATACAAAGGGCAAGTACTAAATAGAACAGTAAGCAAGAGTAAAGCATGATTACGCCGCACAAGGGCAGAGTACTCACCGGATGATCGGGTATGCTTAGTCGTTGACAAAGGTCATGGATGGAGGAAAACAAGCAACTGGTACGCAGGCGTTTGTCAGAAGATTCAATACAGATGACAAGACTAGAAAAACTCACATAATCTTCAAACTGGTGCAGGACCTCTCGAACATCTCTTTTCGACATATCGGTCCGATGCAGGATCTCGTTCGTAGTATGCTTTCCGTCGAAAAACGGCGCAAGTCTAACCCATCATGATAAGCAACAGTAGGGACGCAGTTGATGGAAAGACACATACTTTTTGAAGCGCCGAGAGACGCTGGGCTCCTTGTCCACCGCCATCGTGTCCATCCATCTTCTCTCGAGCGCCGTGGCGCGCGCGGGGTCGGGGATGAGCGACGGCGTCAGGTCCTCGTCCTCCTTGGACCACGACGGCCGATTCAGCTCGCTCTCCTTTTCCGCAATCTCAATCTCCTCCATGTCTACGGCGCCAAAGCTGCGGCGCCGCGGCGACCGAGACTTGGAGAAAAACGCGGGTTTTTCGGCGGAGGAGGGCGAGGAGAGGCGCCGGCTGCGGGAGACGCCGCCGAAGTCGATGTTGAGACCGACGTCGGAGCGCCGCGGGCGCCGGGAGGTTCTGCGTCGGCGGGCGTCTTCTTCCTCGCGTTTGCGGGCGTCGCGGACGCGCCGTTTGATGTCGGCTGTGGCGACAATGCGGACGTGGACGTGGAGCATGACGAGGAGGTCGCGTTTGAGGAGCCAGATGAGGACATCGAAGAAGAGGGTGCGGTGGTCGCGGGAGGGAACGATGGAGGAGAATGGGCGGTGGGAGGATGAGAGGGTGGATAGGAGCTCTGGGAGGAGAGGGACCGATGGAAAGGCGCGGGAAAAGATAGTCGTGAGCTCTTGTAGACTGTGCAAAGGTTAGTGCTTACGCCAAGATAAAAGGAACAAATGACACTCACGGTCGATCAAATTTAGCAGGTGGAGCGTATATATTCTTCAAATCGGGGTTCACGACGTCGATCACCTTTGCTTTGCGGTGATACACGAGCAAGCGTGCCATCGGGTAAATTTCGTCATTCAGGTCCAACTCGAGCAATGTCGCAATTTCGGAAAGCCTACACAAGCAGAGATTAATAAAGGCATGGGCTCAAAAGTATATGTATAAAAACGCAACGCACGAGAGCTTGGGATCGGCCATGGCGATGAATTTACGGAGCATATCCTCGGGATCACTCTCGTCGGAATCCGGTTTCCCAGCGATGGAATTGGGTATATCCATGGGATCCTGGCCGTCAAAGAGGAGGAGAGTCTTCCACGGCTGGAGCGGCGCCATGCCCCAGCCGGACCTTAGCTCCTCCTCCCACTGCGTCTCCGCGTCTGCGGCCTTTTCGCTCGGATCCTCGGACCACTTGGGATCGACGTCCGGGTCGGGTTTGAGGAGGGCGTCGAGATTAGGCGGGAGCTGGACGGTGAGCATGATCTCGTTGATGGCGATGTGGGCGATGCCGCCCGAGGTGACGGCGGTGTAAACGTCGCGGATGGCCGCGGCGAGGGGAGAGGCGGCGACGGAATTTTGCATGCACGTGATGATTGGTTCACCTAGGAGAAGGAATAAACAAAAAGTACGCGTAGAAAAGGACGACGGGCGGACCTCGGATCATGCAATTCTCGCGGAGGGCGGTGAGCATCTTGCACTGCTCGCCGATGAAATCGTCGCGTCCTTGCTCATAGTGCATGGCGGCGGTCATCTTGAAGACGATCTGCCAGTAATACGAGTCAATGTAGCGATACAGGTCCACGGAGGAGGTGGAGCAGGGGTCGGGGCGGTCGAGAACGAGGACGAGGTGGAAGGAGGTGATCTGGGAGGGACGATCCTGTGAGGCGGCGGCGACAGCGGCGGGGGACTTGGGGCGCGGAGAGGGCGAAGTGAGGCTCTCGATGTCGTCGTCGTCGAGGGCGCTGGAACCCTCACTGAATCGGCGCGTGCTCCTACCGCGGCCAGTTGCGCGCGGGTCGGGCTGGGGGGGCGCGGCGTGGAGCTCGTCCCAGCTCCAGGAGCCGTTGCTATCGATGTGGACGGGGTGGCCGATAAAGGCCATCTCGTCCACGATGAGCTCAAACTTTTGGTGGCAGAGGGCGTGTTTAGGGGAGAGGAGCTCGGCAAGGATAGAGGACTTGAAGCCGAGGATGTGGTCGTACTCCTGCCTGAGGTGTTTCTCGGCGAGCATGTCGTCGAGGTCAGAGGTCGCGACGGTGTCTTGAGAAAGCGAGTGCGAGGTCGAGTGACTGCTGCTGCCACCGCCGCCGCCGCCGCCGCCGTTGTTGCTGTCGATGTGGGCGGCAGAGTCGCGGGAGTGGGAGAGGCTGGGGCGGGTGGCGGGCGCCTTCCACTCGTAGTCGTCCATCTCGGCCTTTTCGAGCTCGAGGAGCTTCTGGAGGACGTCCTCGAGCTTGGCATCGTCGATGCCCTGGGCGAAGCGCCAGCTGGTGTCGAGGAGCTTGGCGCGCTGGGAGTAACCGGGCGGCTTGGGGCGGACGAGGCGCGGGGCGGGGTGCGGGTCGGGCGGCCAGTGGAAGGCGAGCGTGGAGCCGCTAGAGGAGGACGAGACGAGGAGGATGCCCAGCAGGTTGTGCATCGTCGTCGACGTTGGCGAGCCCTAAGTAGATGTACGCAGTTGGTCGCCGGATCCAACTTCAACCTACTGCCAGCCATGCAGCGTCGACACCTTTTGAATCCCACCATCCCCCTCCTCCCTCGAGCGCCTGGTGGCGCACGCTCAAAGACGACGAAATCAAACGCGGCATGGCTGAGCCGCCAGAACCGGGACCAGTTTGTGAAGCAGCGGGCAGGGACGTTTCGGTCGCGGAGCGCGTTCAAGCTGCTCGAGCTGGACGCCAAGTTTCGGTTCCTGCGGCGGGGACAGGTCGTGGTGGACCTGGGCGCGGCACCCGGGGGGTGGAGCGAGGCTGTCTTGAGCAGGCTGTCCGGTCCTGCCAAGGAGGAGACTCCTTCATTATCTGCTAAAATAATCGCTGTCGACCTGCTGCCGATCATACCTATCCCTGGGGTGGACATTATCCAGGGCGACTTTCTCTCGCCCGTCACGCAGGCTAAACTGGCAGCACTCCTGAACGCTGACAGCGGCTCGCGAGGTCTGGTGGACGTCGTGGTGTCGGACATGTGCCACAACATATCGGGCAACCGGATTCGGGACGTCGAGTCTTCGCTGGAGCTTTGCTCTGCTGCTTTCGAGTTTGCACGAGTGCATTTGCGCGGGGTGGGTGCGGGGGCATTGGTGTGAGTTAAATTATTTCAACGAGTATGGGCATTCCCAGCTGATGATGATAGAATGAAACACTTTGCGCATCCGATACTGGACGCGTTTCGAAAGGAGCGGCTGGAGCTGAGCTTTCGCAAGGTGCACTACTCGAAGCCGCAGGCCAGCCGGGGCGAATCGAGCGAAGGGTACTGGGTCTGCGTTGGTTGGAAGGGTTCATCTTTATAGCGGGTTCATCGCGCTTGGCAGAGACATTAAATTTGAAGGGAGGGCAAACTGATCGAATTTTTCGGTGCAGAGGGATGATATATATAGACTTGGAGATGTTTTGCTATCTAATAACGGTGATGAAGTTTTAAAGACGCATAAAGACCTAAGACCCAAAAGAAGAGAAAGAACGAATAAAAAGCCTAGTGAGACAATGAATAAAAGTACAAAGGTGAAAAGTCCGTGCAGCGGAGAGCTCATAGGGAATAGTAGGCGAGGGGAGCGTCTACGCTGGTAGAGTAGTGCAGAGAGGCGTCGGTGGTGGGGAGAAGGTGGTATGGGAAAGCAGCGGCGAGATCGAGGTTTGCGGCAGGTTCGATGGGGTAGTATTCTGCGGGATATGATGGCTCGGTGTAAGACCAGGAGTGCGGGATGTCAAAGGGCGAGGCAGAGGCGGGGGAAGCGTAGGCGAGGGCCAAGGCGAGGGGATCGACGTGGGAGGAGGTGTCGAGCTGGAGCTGGTGGGACTGGGGAAGCCAGCCCTCGAGGGCGTCGTAGGTGGGCTGCTGCTGCTCGTGGACGGGGCTGGGCTGCCAGTCGGAAGAGGAGGAGCTGGCACCGGAAAAGGACGAAGAGTGGGAGGAGAGGGGGGACATGGGAGAGAGGGGCGGGGAGTCGGCAGAGGCGAGGGTGAGGGCGGGGGACGCACGGTCGTCGGAGAGGGCGATGAGTTCATCGAAGGAGAGGTAGGGCATGCTGGGGTCGTCTTCGATGGGCGAGGAGGCGCGTCGCTTGCCCTTTGCGCGTCCGTGTGCGATGAGGTGGAGCTTGATGGCGTCTGTGCAGCGCTTGAGCGTGCGTGCGTCCTGTGAGGGACTTGAGTATGGGATGGTAAGCAGGAGTGGAGAGGGCAGCTGACCTTCATCCAGGCGGGACGACGGAGGCTGTAGCCGAGGCACTGTACGCCGAGACGGGAGCAGGTCCTGCAGCCCTTGTCGCCCTGGAACTTGTCACACGGCTGGTCATAGGAAGGGTGAGTAGCTGCTACTATAGAGAAAAGAAAGAGAGGATGTATACCTTGTGTCTGAGCCTGCAGGTGAGGCAGCCGTCCTTGGTGCGCACGGACGCCCTCTTGCGCCTGCGCTCGGCGGGGGCAGCGGGGTGTGCGGTGTCTGCGTTGAGCGGGAAGGTGAGGCACATGAACTCCATGGCGAATGAGGTGTAGGTGTCGAAGGTAGTAGTAGCGGTGGTTGGTTGGCTGGTGTTGGTGGAGGCAGCCAGCCACTGGCCCCGGTCTTTAAATAACAGCACACTCGATCGCGGTGGCACAGCTCTGCCAAGCACACATGCTATCTGTCCCAGGCACAGGCCCAGGCTGCACACGCCCCAAACACGCCCACACACCGCACCAGGGACCGAGGTGCCAATCAGACCGTTTTCATTCCGCGGCCAGGGACCATTCTATCTGGCTCCCGGCCACAACACCCCCAAACACCCCCGGTATGCATCCTACCGGACCCGCCACTCAGTCTGCTCGTGGCCCGCGTGTGCTTACGCAAGCACGCCGGTCTCATCCCCCCGCGCCGCTAGCCAATTGCATCGCTCGCGTGCCTGCCTGTCAACTTTGGGCGCTGCCCTCGCCCGCTCACGTGCCTGTCAAACCGTAAACCCCCGCCTGTTCGCCTCCCCCGCTCTGGGCTTCCCTTCCAGTCCCTTCCCCTTGTTCTCTTCTTCGCCTTTTGCTTTGCGGCGGCTTGCGGCCCTTTTCCCCTGCCTATTATGTAAGCCGGTCAGACGACGATCAGGGCCAATCAGGGACACACCACTCAACACCTCGTCCTCGCTTGCGGCAAAAGTCACCGACATCCGCATCTCTCCTTATCTGGCACATTGCTCTCCTCCGCAACTGTCTTCACCGCTGCGCACACGTCCTGCGTGAACGCCACGTACGGCGCTGGACTCGTCCGTGGGGGAGCTGCTCGTATGCGATGGCATTTTTTACATAACTCCAACAGCGCCAAGACCATTATCAGTAATTAGCCTCCTTCCGATTGCTACTCCGCATCCACGCAGCACACGCGTACGTCTTTTACGCGTTACGACCGCCTCCGCACTGCGACGACGCCTAATTCCTCGGTTCCTAGCATAGCCTTCCCCCGCACGTGCTCTCTCTCCGCCTAGTTTATCCACCGTCTCTCTGGATACTCTTCTCCCTGCCTGGCCCCTGCCCCGCCCTCTCCTTTTTCGTCACTGCTCTCGGACTTACCCTCCCCACTCCCCGCCACTCCCCCATCGTATTCCCCCTGGCCGCGCCCTCGGTCTCTATATCGCTTTCTCTGTCCTAGGATCATCCAAGGGTCCCTCCAGAGCGATCGCTCCTTCCGGCCAGAGCCCGATCGTGTTTCTCATATATCATCTCTTGTCAGCTTCCACGTTGTCAATTACCGCTGCCAAGGAGCGTCTACCAATTAGCCTGCGGTATCAGCCTGGCCATTTGGACATATGATGCACTCTACAACCTTGATACCATCTCCGTCGAGACGCAAGCTTCATTCCTACGTACCGTTGGTTCCTTGCATTCAGAACGCAGAAATAACTCAGCGCTCGCTCGTCTCAACGTTATCACTTGCACCCCTAGAGGCGGATAAGGCCTAGAGATAGCGTCCAATTCCAAATTCCAGTCATGGGCCATCAGCTGCCTTTTCGAGGCACAATATCAATCCCAGTTTAATGAAGCGGTGTGCTATGCCCCGTACACACTGCGGGCTTCTGCGAAATGAATTCGAGACGCTGCAGCTCTGGCCTGCTCAAATCGCCGACGATCGTGGTCTCAAAATAGACTCAATCACCTCCAGGCCAATCATTAATCATAATGAAGCGAAGCCCCCCTTCGCGACATCTTGCGAACTGCAGGGACGTTCAACCGAGATTGGAATCTCGAACACCCGCTCCCGACGATCGGGCTCAACCTTGCAATTGGATGCAAGAAGCAAACGTTGTTGTTGCTGTTGTTGTGTGCGAGTATAGGTAGATACTAGGTTTCATACATACATACATACCACCACACAGAACGCGTGCCTGATGCTGAGCAAAGAAAGTCCCGATACTTTAAACGACCCTGGCCAGCCAACTCAACGCTCGGGCTCTGACACTCCTACTCGATCGCCCACACGCAATCATTACAATAGCTGCGCCGGGGCCGACAGACAGCACAATCAGTGGTATCCCATTCTAGCACAAACCAACTCAATCCACAGCGCGCTGCTTTTCTCTGCTTTTCTGGGAGCTAGCACAAATGGGCTCTTTCATCCTCTGCCAAGCCTCGCGACAAACAGCCCGGGGGTTACCATGAGCCCGCTCTGAAACAACTCGAATTGCTGTGTCAACCGCGGTGGGATGTCGCGAACCGTCTGGATCCCCCCTTTGGGCTAGTGTTTACAGAGACCGAGAGTGAGAAAAAAGAGAGTTCGACATCCACGCAAACCTGGGCTCTCGACCATCCGTCCACCTTCGTGGCTTTAAAATAGTCGACTCATTAAGCGATTGGTGGACGAGAGTTAACAGCCCGAGAATGAGCCCCTTCCCACCCCAGGGTCAAAGAGGGACAAACAGACCATAACGCTCATTCGACTGCGCCACCGCTTGCGACGTGCTTCGGCCACTTGGACGAGCGAACAACAGCGATAGCAGATTTTACGTGCGCAAGCTGCAAGTAAGAAGAATAATGGCGACTGCGCTCTCCCCAACTCCGCCCGAAATCGAGTCCACCCTCGTCCGGCTGTCCTCCCACCGCAACGTGCGCGGCGTCATGGTCCTTGCGCGCGAGGGTGGCCTCGTGCGGCACACGGGCACCATCTTTGAGGGCGAGCAGGGGAAAAAGTATGCCGCGTCCGTGAAGAAGATTGTCGATTGCTGCAGCGAGGGGCTCGAGGATGGCGTCGATGGCGGCGTAAGCGTGCTACTCTTTCTTTCTTTCTTTCTGGCGCTCTTCTTGACTCGATGGTACTTGCTCAGGATGAGCTGCGATTCATGAGGATCCGCACCAAAAAGCACGAGGTGCTGATAACACCAGGTCAGTCAGCCATCGGCCGCAGAGCACAGCTGCCCCCCATACTCACTTCTTCGCGCGCGCAGACAAGCGGTACATCCTCGTTGTCTTGCAGGATCCAGCGCAATAGCGACCGTAAAGTGCACCACCTTGGGAGCAGACTGTGCTAGCTAGTAGTATTATGTAATAGCTTGTAATCGTGGGAACTTGCAAGGATGCGGGGTCCTTGTCTTGAAGCCTGAGTTTGGTTCTGCGGGTGGGCGGCACCCACCTCCACCTCCACTCGCATAGACATAGACAAGCGCGCCCATGTCGCCTGCATCCAAACGTCTCCTCTCCTCCTCCCGCTCCCCCGCCCATCCCTCCAAGAAATTTCATGCGGGCAACGTCTCTCCCGAAGAGGGCGAAGTAGAGGACCCCTCGGCCGCTCTCCCTGGCCCCTCCCAGGTACCGATGCTGGTCGAAAGGGACGGTCCTCGCTCCGACTCGTTTTCAAGGATGGCCCTTCCGTTCAAGCCCAAAGGTTTACCCAGTGGGGGTTCAGGTATGTCTATGCTGCCGACTGTGGTGTGCGTATGTGGTCCTTATCTTGCGTGCCACAGGTCCTCCCACACCGCTCGACTATCCTCCACGGGGCTCAACGCCGCCGCTTCCTCCGTCGCGCCAGCGACCACCACGCGACAGAGGGCGCGACAGGAATGACTGGCACGGCCGAAACTCATACGCTTCCCGACCAAACCTCGATCGCTACGTGCCAGAGTACGAAGACGAGGTCGAGTTCAACAACTGGGACACTCGGTATGACTCGGATTCGCACTATCGCCCGAGGGACGCGCCGTATGACGACCGCCGACGCTGGGACGAGCCGCCGCCCCGGCAATCTGGCGATACGCGCAGAGGAGACTATTACCCTGGCGATACTCAGATTGATTACAGGCGCAGGCCCGGCCACGACGCCGGCGAATACCCATCGCCGCGGGGCCACTTCGGGGGCTCGAGCTATCGCCCGCACTCGAGGGATATCGACGTAATGCCGCACGATCTGCCGCCCCCGTTGCCGCCGAGTTTCGACTTGCCACCGCCACCGCCGCCCACCGCGTCCCCTCCCCCGCTCCCGCCTCCGCAGGCTCTCCGACCTCTTCCGCCCCGACCGGCGATGCCACTACCGGCGCCGCCTCACCACCATGCGCCTCCCCCAATACATGTACCGTATGGCGCTCAGTTTATGCATGCTCCCAATGTTGTTCAGCCACCACCCGCTCCCCAGCGGAGTCCCATCCCGCCCCCGCCAAACGGTGCGTCTGCGCCCGCTGTTTCGAAGCAAGCGCGGCTCGAGGTGGTGGAGGCGAGCAAGGACAAGGAGAAGAGTATGTATGGTGGGCGACAGTTTGTGGGCACGGCGCAGCTTCAAGAGTACGAGATGCTGGACAAGTTGGGCGAGGGCACTTTTGGGTGCGTACGTGAGCGATCGTGTCAGCTGCATATGAAACTAAAACGCGTTGTTTATTGTAGTGAAGTGCACAAGGCACTCCACGTCGCCTCGGGAAAAATGGTCGCGCTTAAACGCATTCTGATGCACAACGAGAAGGAGGGGTTCCCCATTACTGCGCTCCGAGAGATCAAAATTCTCAAAAAGCTGCAGCATCCCAATGTCGTCACACTCACAGCCATGATCGTGAGCCGATGTACGCTCTCCTTTTGATGCGCCGAGTTTACCGTTATTTGACTTTTTTTTTTATTACCTTGCAGCCGCCGCCACGCTCAAGTCCAGTATCTACATGGTGTTCCCATATATGGACCATGATCTTTCTGGGCTCCTCGAGAATAAGAGCAATCATCTGGCGCCGAGCCAGATCAAGCTGTACATGAAGCAGCTGTGCGAGGGTGTCAGCTACCTGCACCGTGTAAGCTCTTCAGCGTTCTCGAACGAATGTATTCCCCCACCTCAATGGCATAGCATTTCTATAGAACAAGATTCTCCATCGTGATCTAAAGTCGGCGAATCTTCTTATATCGAATGAGGGGGTGCTGCAGATTGCCGATTTTGGTTTGGCCCGGCCTGTTTCTCAGATCAACGTCACGCCTCGAGCCGTGGGCACCGAGTGGAAGGGTGGCCGGCGGGACGCCGAGTATACAAATTGCGTTGTCACTCGATGGTACCGCGCGCCGGAACTGTTACTCGGCGAGACACGATATGGCGGTGCAATCGATCTCTGGAGTGTTGGGTATGTGTTTGGCTTTGGCCGTCATCGTCTCGTCTCGTATTCAACGAATATTTCACATTTTAGTTGCATTTTTGGCGAGATGTTTGTGAGAAAGCCAATCTTCATGGGCACGTCGGACGTCGATCAGCTGGAGAAGATATTTGATACGTGTGGCAGCCCGAATAACGAGAATTTTCCTGGTTGGAATCAGCTTCCCGGTTCGGAAGGCATAAAAGAGTGGAAGCGGAAAGAGCGCAAGGTGAAGCTCTTCACCGAGCAGTAAGTCCATTTTATATAAACGCCCCAGCGTGTGCTGACTTGTTGAGTCCCTCAGCTTGCAGCTGCCTGCCGATACAGCGGACTTTCTCGACAAGCTTCTCACCCTAGATCCTTGCCGCCGGATGACTGCTCTCGAGGCGCTCGATCATGACTACTTCTGGACGGACCCTATGCCTGCAGATCCTAAAACGTGGGGATTCCTTGTTTTTCCTTCTCCTTCCTTTCGGCGCTATCCCGTATTTTATCCTCTTCCGCCCAGAAACCTGACTTACACATTTTGTCTTTCCCCTTTAAACTATGCCAATCTATATCTCTCGTCATCTGCAAATCGGCTCTTCGACTATCAAGGCTCAGGCAATACGCTTCATCGCACGAGTACAACCACAGGCGGAAACCAGCTCCAGGTCCCCCGCCCCGTCCTCAAAACGCGATGCCTCCCCAGCAGAATGGGTCCGGGCAGATGCGCTTTGCGCCTCGTGCTGGGGGACCTCGGCCACCCGCTGTGCCGCCGTATGCTGGACAACCTTACGCAGGCAACGCGCCCATGATGAACGGGCATCCGTACCTTCCTCCGCCCCCGCCGCCGACGGCGGATGGGCTCCCACCACCTCGTGGGTTCCGGGGCCCGCCAACACAGCAGCACCACCAGTATCCTCCCGGCAACTACGACGCACAGCGTCGCCCGCCCAATAATCGGTATCCGCCGGGCGGCCCGCCCATGATGAAGGGTAATGGGAGGGAGCGGGATGAGCGGCAGCGTTATCCGCCGCCCATGGGCAGAGACGATCCCCTGCCGTACTAGGGGCGGTCTGTCTTTTCTTGGAGATGCTGAGATTATCATAGCACGTTGATCATATAGCTGTATGTCTGAGGGTTGGAACCCAAGATAATTATTACTAAGTGTCTACTTGGGATGGCAACAATCCGCCCGCAAGATTGTGATCAAGATGTCTATGGCTTTTTTCTTTTTCGCATCACTCTCACGATCAACGTCAAATTCAAACATGTCCCGCGTGTACCTACCCTAGCGCGGAGCTCGGCGCGTCCGCCATTGCGAGCTGCAGGCAATCCACAGCGAATTCGGGCTGTAAGTACACGGGACCATAATTCCCAAATATAGCCGTCACGGCCGTCACCACCACACTCGAGTCACGCAGGATTGTGGAATTCAGGCAAATACGGCCATGTACGCGTTCCGTCAAGAAATTGTTCCTCCGAGCGGGATAGAGCATGTCGCAAGACTGAAGCTAACACCATCGACGGCCAAGCCTCAGCGCAGCTCAGACGAAAGTCGCGTGTTGTGCAACCTCGTCGTCGCTCGCTCAAATCGTCTTCGCATTTTTGAAATCGTTGAGGAGCCCGCGCCTCTTCCCTCCTCTTCGGATGTTCAGGCCAGGCAGAGGGAAACTACCGGGGAAATCAAGGGAACGGAGGCCGTGGAGGGGGAGGTCCAGATGGACACGCAGGGTGACGGGTTTGTGAACTTGGGCCAGGTTAAAGTGAGCCCAAATGATTTATACAGCGGAAGTTGTGATTCAGTGTGCGCCGCCTCTTTCCTAGTCTACGAGTAACCTGGGTAGTACTACTACGCCCAAGACAACGCGCTTGTACTTTGTGCGCGAGCACCACCTGCATGGTATCGTTACTGGGATCGAGCGAGCACAGACTTTGACCACTGGCGAGGATGGCTTGGACAGAGTCCTCATATCTTTCAAAGATGCAAAGGTACGGACCCCTTCGCTGATACAGCTGATGCCTTGCTCTTTGTGCCATTTGACGAATTTCTTTCTGTACTTTGCAAGGTTGCGCTCATGGAATGGTCGGATGCTCAGCATGATTTGGTCACCGTTTCAATACACACCTACGAACGAGCTCCTCAAGTGGTGAGTACCAAGTTGCAGCGTGGCGGGGGATACTGTATTGACACAACTGTGACTTTTCTTGCTCCTAGCTTTCGTCTAATAACCCCGACTATTGCTCTCGGCTACGCATGGATCCCACATTCCGGTGTGCAGCGCTCTCACTACCCAACGATGCCCTCGCTATTCTACCCTTTCATCAGACTCAAACTCTGATAGACGCCATAGAACAAGAGCCAGGTGTCACCAGGTTCGACCAAGGCACCTCACCAAATTCCTTTCCATCACTCATTTTGCCATATCCCATCCCAGAGATCTTCCTTATTCTCCTAGTTTTGTGCTACCCTTCGAAGAGGTTGATCCCAAGATCCGCAATGTCGTTGACTTTGTCTTCTTGCCCGGTTTCAATAATCCTACCATAGCTGTACTGTTTCAATCGCAGCAAACGTGGACTGCGTAAGTGAAGCGCACACATACTTGATTGATAGCCTATTGACCACATGACCTTTTTGCTGCGGACCAGTCGGTTGAATGAATTCAAGGACACAGTTAGCCTTTTCATCATCACCTTGGATCTCACCACACATACATATCCAATCATTACACACGTCGAAAACCTCCCGTACGATTCCTTTGCCCTCTACCCCTGTCCCAACACCATCGGAGGCGTGGTCGTGCTCTCAGCCAATGGCCTCTTCCACGTTGACCAAACCGCCAAAACAACAGGCACCCCTGTTAATGGTTGGTTGGGACGTGTTAGTGATATCCAGCTGGCACCACAGCCGTTCGCTCTAGACGGTGCACAGCTTACACTCGAAGGGTCTCACCTTGTATTCGTCGACGATAGGACGATGCTGCTGTTCCTCCCAGATGGCGCTGTCTGCCCAGTGGACTTGATGGTGGATGGAAGAACCGTTTCGAGCATGGCATTTGGTGAACCGTTAGCGCGCACTACTTCGGCATCAGCGCTGTGTCTCGTTGATGAGGGATACGTATTTGTTGGGAGTACAACTGGGCCTTCGACGCTGCTCAAGGTCTCGCGACACGCGGTAGAGAGCAAGGATCTGCCCAGTTTGCCCAAAGAGAGCTTGGAGGGCATGGATATGGATCTTGATGAAGGTCGGCACCTGTTCTATCTACTTCCCCGCTGCTGCCGTCGAGTAACACGCCTTCCTCAGACTTATATGGTAATACGATGTTCATGGACGAGCCTTCTGCAATCTCTGGCGGTAATATGCTCGGAGAGACCAAGTCGCTCCTAAAATTGACTATAAGCGATTCTTTGCATGGACACGGTAGTATTGCTGATATGACATACGTAGTCAACCAAGAAGGGGTGAGCATTTTTCTAATCTCATTGCGGTAGTATCTGGAACAACAAGTCCATTGTAAAGGACCGACCTGCGCCAGAGCTCGTAGCTTGCACAGGGTCGAGCCTGTTCGGCGGATTCACTCGGTTTCAGGTTTGGCTTGCTTCCTTTGGCGTTTGCATCGCGTCGGTATTGAACGATTGCTTTCTAGAGATCCCTTCCGACCCACACAAAAAGGAAACTGCCGTCAATTGGCGGGAGTCGGGGCCTGTGGTCCATCCCAATTAGGCGCGTGATTAAAGTGGACGGGATGAGATTGGAGCGCCCCTCGTCCTCTCAGGCGCAAGTCGACACCATTATTGTTAGCACAGATACGACACCGTCTCCGGGCTTATCTAGAGTATGTTAGTTGAGAATATTCTGGTTTGGGCTGCTGAATGATTTTTTACTGCGCTGTAGATTGCATGTCGAGCAAAAAGCGGAGATGTTCAGATTCTTGCGCGCATCCCCGGACTCACAATTGCTGCCGCTGCCTTCTTTCAGCAAACATGCATCGCTCAAGTCACCACCAATTCTATTCGAATCACAGATGGCGGTCAGTCTCGTGGTACTCTCCGATGGACGTTGTACTGAATTATACGCACAAAATCAGATGGCTCGGAGCGGCAAGTATTAAACGTTAGCGAAGGAAACAGAACGCGTGCAAAAATTACGGCCGCAAGTATATCAGACCCTTATGTGCTCATCCATCGCGAGGATGGCAACGTCTCGATCTTCACTGGCGATGCTGTCAAGGGGCGTCTTAGCACTCGGGAACTCGTCGTAGTATGTCTCTTTGTTATCGCTCTCGCTATCGATATCTAACTGGCAACCAGCTGGAACAATGCTCCCTGGCCTCTATATTCACAGACGGAAGTGAAGTGCTTCGAGCTCGGTCTGGACATGCTTCAGCCGTGCAGTCTCGGATATCAGCATTCCCACATGTTAAGTCGAGAGGAAAGTCTGGCTCGAGTGACTCTGTAGGGAGGCTTGAGACTGCGATCGGCCAAGATCGGGGTACGCTATGGTTAATGCTATATGGCCAAGGTGGACGGTTTGAGGTCGACTCCGTCACCTAGAGGCATACGCTGCACCTATTGACGCGCTCTTGATACGCCCCTCCTTAGATTTGGTCTCTTCCATCCCTTGATGTAGTTTTCTCATCGTCTGAGCTAAAGCTCATGCCGTCCATCCTCGTTGATTCCGTAGCTTCAACTGCGGCTGAAGACGTTGACTCTGACCTGGACATCGAGTGCGCCAGCCTAATCTCCATCGGCCAATCGCGAGCCCGGCCATACCTATTAGTGAGTCACCTCTTTAGATGTCACCGATCGTCTACCCTTATACTTGAGTGCCGTAGGTCTCTACCCGCTCTGGCCTCAAGGCGGCTTATGAAGTAGCTCCAATCTCTATCGAACTTGAGGCACAACTAGCAAGCCCAGGATTAGCGATCCAATTTGTCAAAGTTCTTTCCCATATTGATAGCACACGTCAAAGCGAGGATCACTCCGATCTTAAACGACAAACTCCTCAAAGAAGCTTTGTCCCCTTCACAACCTCAGTCCACGATACGTCTTTCTCGGGCGCCTTTTTCACAGGCCGTCATCCGCTATGGGTAATATCAACAGATAAAAGCGGTATTTGCATATATCCTTCGTCGACCTCGGTCGTAAACGCCTTCTCAGCTTGCTCAATGTTTGGCTCATCAAGTGACTTCTTGGTCCACTCTGAAGACGTGAGTAGACTGTGACCACGATTGGAATCGGGTAGTGGAGCTCAGCCAATTTCATAGGGGCCGAACCTAGTATCATGGATTCCCGATATCTATCTCGGTGCGCCACTAGTATACAAATCTGTGCAAGCAGGCCGACGCTACACATCCATCACGTACCATCACGAAACACAGCACATTGTTGCGGCAGCCTCTCTCAAATCGTCATTTATCCTTTTCGACGAGGAAGGACGTACGGCTTGGACGCCCGATGGTAGAGTTTTTCTTGCTGCTTTTTCGATGTTCTACCTCTAATATGTACTCGTGCATTCGTTGTTCAGCCCCCGATGTTACAAACCCGTTGGGCGAATGCTCCTGCCTTGAACTCATATCACCCGACACTTGGACTACCATCGATGGGTGCGTATCCTCGAGCTGAGATGGCTCACCCCTCGCTGACTTGAAATTATACCAGATATGAATTTGCATTCAATGAATTTGTCAACACTGTTGAATCGGTCAACCTAGAGACACAGAGTACAGAATCCGGCCGAAAAAGCTTCATTGCCGTGGCCACAACCATACACAGAGGAGAAGATCTCGCTGTGAAAGGCGCGGTGAGGCCATCTAGTGATTAACTCTACATTTGTTTAGCGGCTCACCTTGATTAACTTAGGTATACGTATTCGAAATAGTAGAAGTTGTACCCGAACCCGATTCACAAAAACGAAGGTTCAAACTTCGTTTGAATTGCCGGGATGACGCGAAAGGCCCAGTGACGGCGCTATGCGAGATGAACGGATACCTTGTTTCATCTATGGGGCAAAAGGTTTCTATTGTGACATATAGCTATGGTCCCAGTACTCACGAGCTCAACAGGTCTTTGTCCGTGCCTTCGACCTGGACGAACGCCTCGTTGGTGTTGCGTTCCTCGATGTCGGGGTTTATGTTACCACCCTTCGATCTCTTAAAAATTTGCTACTCATTGGCGACGCAGTTAAAAGCACCTGGTTTGTCTGTTTTCAGGCAAGTGTTTTCGCGCTCAGTTGATCTCCGTAAATAACCGCAATCTTTGATCCGTGGTAGGAGGATCCTTTCAAGCTTGTCGTGATGGCAAAGGACTATCAACCCACATGTGTATCAAGTACGGATTTCTTCATTGGACAAGATGGCCAATTTGCCATAATGGCGTCGGATGAAGAGGGTGTTTTAAGACTTTATGACTACGATCCAACTGGTTTGCACGCCTTTGCCTCTGCATATTCGCTTGACGCAGACTGACACTGTTGCACTCTTTAGATCAGGAATCCAGTAGCAGCCAAAAGCTGATTTGTCGCGCCGAGTTTCATACGCATTCGGAACATCGGGCTGTTCTGACGATTGCGCGGAGGGAAGAAGTTCAGCATGAGAGCGGAGTTAAAATATTGCAGACTTCATCGAGTTTGATTTGCGGTAAGACCGAATCACTGCAATATTGAGTTTCTTTTCTGATTTGCTTGCACCCACCAGGTACCACTGATGGTGCAATCACAATCATTATCCCCCTCTGGGAGGACACCTTCAAGCGACTATCTCTATTGCAAGGCCAGCTAGTTCGGAATATACAACACGTTGGAGGCTTAAACCCCAAGGCATTTCGGTAAGTAGGTGGGCACATAAACACTATATTTTACTTAAAAAGATTATCTGGATAGCTCGGTGCGAAACGACACAGTATCAAGGCCATTGACCAAGGGGATATTGGATGGGATGCTCTTGGAATCATTTCTGGAGCTTCGATTCGATCGACAGCTGGAAATGACGAGACAGATTGGCACGGAGAGATTGCTAGTGATGAAGGATTTAGGTAACATGCAAGCGACGTGGTAACTTACCCTATAGTCCTCGCTTAAGGCTGCTACGTGCTTCACGAGTGTTTTAATCATTTCTGTACCAACTATCTGGAGGCTTGATTCGTGCTTGCTCCTTGAAATACTCACCACCGGCGGCTGATATCGGTTTAGGACCGCTAACCTCAAAAGATCCTTGTGCCCGCTCGACCACAGAAGTGCTCTTGAGATTGATCGGAACGAAAATGACATTCAGAAAGGTTTCGCCAGTGTCCTTCACTTCCCCAGTTCGCCTCTCTCGCGGGTGGCCCCCGCTCGGCTTCTGGATGTATCCAAATTTTACATCAGTGGCCCGCCTTCACCCATTCCTGCCACTCTTCGTGCGCCTTCTTCTGAATGTCCCACTCCTTGGCGCACTTCTTCACTTTTGACTTGCTCAGCTCTTTCCCTTCCCCATCTGTTAATGGTAACCCATTATCATCCCATGAGCCAAACGTCCCCTCCAGTACGTTAGGTGGCTTGAACATCTCTTGCGGCGACAATTTTCCCTTCTCGAGTCGTGCCAATTTTTTTGTCCTTTCAGCCTCCACTTGCGCCGCTTTCTTGGCAGCCTTCTCTGCCGCCTGCGCAAGCTTTTCATCCCGATTCCGAAGCAAGATTTCCGGGTTAACCAGCTTGACAAGCGCCTGGCCATCTGCACGGGGAAACGGCTGAGTACGGCCGGGTAATTATCATCATATAGACTCACCTTCTCTATCGTCAAGTGCGACTCCCAGTGGAATGAGATCAATGTCTCTCAGCTTGTCACAGAGAGCAAGAATCTCCTTGGTAGAGGCATTCTTGATTGCCATTTGACGCACATCGTCTCGAAAGTTTGAGAGCGCTCGTAGGTATGGCATTAGAATAGCCTCGCGCTTGTGAGGGCCCACAAAAAGTCAGATATGGATGGCTGAGCGTTTGGTGAATCAAGTGCCCACGTTGATGACTGTTTCGCCCGCTGCGCTGGTTTCTCCCCAGCCAATTTCACCGTAAAGACCATCTCCAAGGCCAAACATTCGAAGCATTTTCCCGGTCCAGCGTGCGATACCCTCGATCACACTCACATTAACACCAACTCTTCCTCGAGCAATGTAGATGTTGGTTTGTGAAACAAGCTCGAGGAGAATGCTGAGAGCCAAAGGCGTATTGAACGAATCACAGAGTGCTACGCGGAACTTGTGCTGGCTTGTTTGAAGGCTGAGCATGGACGCGGAGAAGGGGCTTGAGATCGAAGAGATGCGCGTAGAGATATTCGGTTACTCACAGCGCTATAAGCTCGCTTTCTGCCTGCTCGTAGTGATGTCGCCCATCGGAGTTTGCGTTGGTAGACCTTGATTCCGCAATCAAAGCCTTTGCAACTGTGAAGAAATTCTTATAGTATAGACCGTTAATAAGCCGTATCTGTCTGGTAAAAATGCATTGCTCATGGCTCACATCAAAGGCTGTTTCTATTCCTTTGGCCTCAGCAATGGAGCTTTCTCTGAAGTCCATCCGTCCACTCCAGAGTTGACTTAGGAAGCAAAGTCGCAGCTGTCTAGGTGTGTATTTGTTCAAAGCATCCTGAATGATATACAATATGGTGGTCAGAGACCGGAGGTAGATGAAAGCTGTTGACTGCTTGCCTTGATCGTAATGAAATTTTTGAGAGATTTACTCATTTTAAGCCCCTCGATGTGCAGATGCCCAGTATGGAGGAAGTAGTTGACCCATTGTCGGCAGTCGTGATAAGCCTTTAGTCCATGGGGTCCATATCAAACGCTCTAGCGCAGCCGACGAAGTGCGACGCACCTCTGATTGCGCAATCTCATTATCATGATGGGGGAACCCCAAATCAATCCCGCCAGAGTGTATGTCCATATTATCTCCAAGGATCTCGCTGGCCATTACCGAGCATTCAATGTGCCATCCAGGACGACCGGCCCCCCATGGGGACGGCCACGAAGGTTCGCCGGCCTTGGATGCCTTCCAAAGCGCGAAGTCTGAGGGGGACCGTTTGGTTGTACCTGTGGAAAGAGCACCTAGAATCGAAAGTAAGCCTATGATAGAAAAAAGGAGCATCAGCCAGCCAAGCTATACCTTCGCCGTCTTCAAGCAAATCTTTATTATCCTTGCTCCATGGCTGCAATTTTGCGTAGGCGTGCTTCCAGGTACCATCACGGTTTTTACCTCCCTCAGCGCCATCAAACGCACGAGTGTTGAAGTACACACTGCCGTCTGCAGTAGGGTAGGCATATCCATTTGCTATGATGCGCTGAACAAACTCGACTATCTCAGGAACGTATTCAGTTACACGCGTGAGTGTATCGGGTGGCGTAACGTTGAGGGTGGCCATGTCTGAAAAGAAATCTGATTCCCAGTGCGAGGCGAAGGATCGAAAGATGGCAGGGTCGGTGACAGTTGAGCCATACTTTGATCGATCGAGAGCGAGAGTAGATGAGATGAGATGGGCTACACATGTAAGTCGGAGGTACATACTTTATTGTCTAGCCATTCGTATAGCACATCCACAGACGCATTCAATAGGTCATTTGCTCGTGCAGGAGAGGTATCGTTTGCTGCGATGGCAGCCGACGCGACAGACAGAGCAGAAAATGACGAAGACTGTAGCGGATAGATGGTGTTTAGGGCGAAGGACGAGTCGATTACAAGGATTTTCTTACTAGAGCAGCCAAGTGCATGCCAAATTTTTCGTCTCTGGCCCTGCATCCTTTCGCCCACTCAGATTCTTCCTGATCCTTGTTCAGTAAGTTCAGCCAAAACGATTCTTCATCCTCCTTCCCCGGTCGGTCCGTCTCCGGCAGTCCCTTTTGTAGCTTCTTGTGAAGATACGCCGCCCAAGCGCCACGAACTTGTGATATTAGCTCAGGGGACAGATGCGTATTTTGGCTGCGAAAATCGTTGAGGAGATGAGTCTGGCGTGCACGGAGGATGATCTGAAGGCAAAGATAAGACGATGATGGGCGAAGGGGTCGGCAATATCAGTATCATGCCTTGTCGTCTATGTCTGTGATGTTCATAACAAATTGAATCTCGTAGCCAAAGTAATCCACCAGGATTCGGCGAATGATGTCTTGGGTAACGTAATTCCTGTGACTCTGGTTCAGTATGCGCCCCTCTGGCGCGCAAGATCGTGCTCACCGAGCATGTCCGATGTGGGAGGCATCATAGACCGTTGGACCACAGTTATACCACTTGATATGTCGACTACGCACGGGCACGAATTCATTCTTGAAGGCGAGCAGAGACTCTGTCACATCTCGTGTCCACGGCTCCCAAGGAGGACACAAAGTACCTTGGTTTTTGTCATCGAGTTGTAGACCTTGAGTGTCGGCTCCTCCACCAGCCGCTCCGGTTTCGCCCACTCGGGCTGCTTGATTTTATCGGCGACAGACATGGCCAGGAGACGTTTGGAAAGAGCGAACGGCCTGGAAGCAGCTGCTGGCGTTGGTATGTATCGCGGAGTTGCGCGAGCCCAGTGCCACATCCAGATATCGCGAGTGTGGACGTGACTCGACTTTTTGCTTTTACGTAATTAGAAAATATTCGCGTGCTTATGATAACACTCGCGCAGATAGGCGTGCAATTCAGACATTCATGTTCGCAGCGATAGCTAGTGCGCGCTGTCGAGGTCGTTGGGAACGTTTTATTGTAGGAAAATCGAGAGGGATGAACAGGGCTATCTACGCGGCAGCAGCAGCCTGGGCGGCTTTTGCATCCTCGGCCGCCTGAACCGCAGGATTCACCTTCTTTCCATCTTTGAATCGGACGCGAGGTGGGGGTGCGCGGTTGCGGCGGCCTTCGCGAGACCGTACCCGCACAACTAGAGGAAGGTCACGAATGAGTAAAGAGGGAGAAGATCGCAAAGTGTTGTATGTACCATGTGAGTGGATTGCACATGACACACAGTACGCAATTTTGATGTACAGCTTGGGGATCGTGTACTCTGCAATGAGAGATAAGACTCGAGAGGAGATATATGTCTAGCGAGCTGGAACCGACCAGGGTAGACGGATGCTTCGCTGATATCCCGTACGGCAGCGCTTTCAACCATGTTCCTAACAGTGAAGCGCTTAATGGCCTTGTCCTTTGGGACGCAGCGCGAGCAGTTGGAGCAGCGAACGAAGGGGACGTGGCCGCGGCCCGTCTTGTTCCTGCCGCCATTTCTTCTTTTCTTGGTCTGGATTGAGGTGGCCCAATAGGCAAGTCAGCTCGGCTTCATCCACAAGACGCAGAGTGCATCCATCGCGACAGGGAGCAGAACGGGCCCTCGCGCAGGAGGGCCGCGGGACAGCGAAGAGGGACGGGTGGGGGGAACGAGACGCTGACCATGATGGAGTCTTGCTGTCCTCGGGCGGTGGATCGGTGGATGGGCGATGGACGCGGGGGCACGCACACAGCGGAGGAGGAGCACACGCCAGCGTGCTTTGTCAGCCGCGGATTGGTCAGCAGTGGCCCAAGCGCGCCTTTGACGCGTACCGTCGTTTGCTTCCGCACGCGTTCGTGTTCGTACAAGTACCCGCGGTTGCCTGCCTGGCTCCCCCACCCAACTCCCATCGCCCCCGCCCGCCCAGCCAGCCATGTCCGACGATGATGTGGTCTGTATCTTTTAGCCCTGCCTGTCGCCGCGCCCCGTCTTACCGTCTCTCCTTTGCCCCTTGCCCTATATCTCCGTCGGGAAATCGAACCTTCAACCGCGCCGCGAATGTCCATCACAAGTCCCAGGTTAGTCGAGAAAAATCGGGGTAGTCGCGTGCCAGCGCTCCGACTAACCATATCTCTAGGTTTGTCTCCAGTCTTTTCTTCGCGTATGCCATCCTCCCTGACCACACACGCCCTCTTGTCTAGAAAAAGCGTGGCTATCGCCTAGAGTACGCTTCCTCGGCGCGAGCCAAATGCAAAGGTGCGTAGAGCTGCGATCAAGGGGCATGCACTGCGCTCAAGAGCTTCGTGTGCGCCAGGCCCCAAGCCTTGTCAAGGTAAGAAATACCGGCAGTTCTCGCTCGTTGGCTTGTCGTGTAAAGCGCTTGTTCCATAGGTTCCGCGATCGCAAAGGGAGAGCTTCGCTTTGGCTCGATTGTCGACTTTCAGGGCAACAAATCTTTGTGAGGTTCACTCATCTTGCGCCTCTGAGACCCTAGCTTACTTTCTGTCGAAGCTCGTGGCGCCACTGGGGATGTGCTACGGCGACCTTGCTCAAAAACGCTAAGGCCCTCCATGAAGATGCCTCCGACGTGGACGGCTATGAAGACTTGAAACCGGAGGATCAGGCAAAGATTGATAAAGCTTGGGAAGACGGGGCTGTTGCAGACGAAGATGTCCCTGACACCGCAAGGAAAGCCGACCCGAAGGCCAAAGCACCTGCGAAGAAAACCAAGGTTCGTCTGGCCCAGGCTAGCTTCCCCTTCTACTCTCTAACGGTGCACTACGCTAGGCGGCAGCAAAGGAGGCTCCCGCCGAGGGCGCGGCGCCGAAAAGGAAACGTGCACCCGCGAAAAAGAAAGATGCGGTGAGGGTTCGCGCGCCTCTCGCATTTATGCGCAATGACCTATATTATTCATTTCCCTCATAGGCGGAGGATGACTTAGGATCTGACGCAGACGAACCCGCTCCCAAGAAAAAGCGTGTCAGAAAGAAGGTAAGATTTACTGCATGCCAAGCCCTCGCCACTGTGCTCATCTTTCCATCCAAGGCCGAGCCCGAAGGTGAAGATGAAGACTCGGCGGCTGAGAAACCAGCTGCAAAACTAAAGGCACCCGCTGGCAAGGCGAAAGCTCCTACGAAGAAAGCAGCCTCCAAGAAAAAAGTTCGCTCCATTCAATCAATGGGGATGCGTCCCGGCATTTGCTGACTTGAGCTATTCGTCCGAAGGTTGTATCGGATGACGAGATGTCAGCGGAAGAGATTGCCATGCCCTCTGACCTCTCTGGCAGTGACAATGATGACCAGGACGACGATGAACCCAAGGCGG
This sequence comes from Botryobasidium botryosum FD-172 SS1, assembly GCA_000697705.1. NCBI lineage: Eukaryota > Fungi > Basidiomycota > Agaricomycetes > Cantharellales > Botryobasidiaceae > Botryobasidium > Botryobasidium botryosum. The sequence goes on along the minus strand of KL198020.1, from coordinate 35,946 downwards.
CTAAGGTTTGTGTACCGACTCGTCATTACCTCCATTTTTTTTTTTTTAAATCCTCCATCATATAGAAGGAGCCAGCGAAGAAAAAGACGGCGAAGGAGAAGAGCTCGGAAACAAAGAAATCCGCGGTCACCAAGAAGGTAGATGGACGCCCGTATTCTTCATCTGATATTTGACGGTGATTTGACGCAAACTTTTTATTGGTTCAGAAGTCGACCGAAGCTACTGGCGCGGATGGAGCTGAGGATACGGTCAAATCTAAACCAGTCAGACATGCTTTACACGGTCGTATCTATGATTAGATCCTGACCCTACTTGTTTCTTCAAGCCGAGCAAGACGGCCAAAGCTGGCTCGAAACCGCCCTCGAAAACTGGGGGGAAAACGTACGTAGCATCGCTTCTTTCCACAGCTATAGCCCGCTCATCTCCTCGCGCGCTCGCAGGGCCAAGGTTCCCACCAGTAAAGGCGAGGCATCCACCCGGACCTCCAAACGAACCGCAGCAAAGCCCGCACCCGTGGTCGAGGAAAGCGAGGGCGATAGCGACTAGAGTCATGCCGAGTGTCACTAGGTCATCTTTTTCCATTCGTGCTTGTTTCATTGTGTCCCACTCTTGCTACTATTTGTACTATGCATCTTTTCTAGTATGTTCGGGCGGCCTACTTACTTCTCATGGTCGAGGAAATAAGCAATATGTCTGCGTGAATGCCACCAGCATCCGAACTGCTAGGACTGGTCTCTCAACCGTCCGTACCACCGCATCGTCAAGAGCGATACACCGAGCGTTGAGTATGCGCTTACATGATGCTTGCATAAGCACGGCATGAGCCTAAGCGCATAAAAACTTGGATTCGACGCCGTAGACGAAGAAAACTTGCTGGATCTGAGATTACACTGCGCCCAGCGATGGCCACCCTCCTCCCCCCGCCAAAGCGCTCTAAAATCCACCACGACGGGGCGGAGATCGATAAGGTTGAAAAGAAAGCGGCGTTGGCACCCAATGTAATCGTGCAATTCGTGTCGGAAGATGACGGGAAGCCGCTGGCACCCCCAGTAAACCTCCCTGCCGACTTTGCGCACCAAGGGCTTGAGTCGCTTGTTAACAAACTATCTCGTCAGGTTTTTCCTCCCTCTTTTACGTTCTCCCTTTTACTAGCTCATATATGGGTATCCCGTAGGAAGATGACCCTGTCCCCTTTGCATTTCATGTTATTTTACCATCGTCCGAGGCGGTACCTACGGCGCCCACTCGCATACGCATAGCTACATCCATAGAAAAGGACGTTCTTTCGAGTCCACTATGCCCGTACTCCACCGAGGATGTGATTACCATCCAGTGCGCGCCCCAGTCCGTCTTCCGTGTTCGTCCGGCAACGCGCTGTTCGTCAACACTTTCGGGTGAGTCTCATCTCTCGAAGAAAGAACGCTCGGCGGAGCTCATGGATATGTCCTCTAGGACATTCTTCACCCATTCTCTGCGCGTCATTTTCGCCTACGGGTCGCTCCCTCGCAACTGGCTCCGGGGACACGACGGCACGGCTCTGGAATTTATCCACAGAAACGCCATCGCATGTGTTAAGTGGGCACAAAGGTTGGGTCCTATGCGTTGAATGGGAGGCTAGAGAACGAAAACTGGCTACGGGTGGACACGATGGGCGTGTTAGTAGCGACCCCCCTTCGGGTTTGAGCGTACTTTTCTGATCCGAGTACCGCCCATTCAGGTCTACATATGGGATCCCAGATCCGGGAAGGCGATAGGAAATGTTCTCAAAGGTCACTCAAAATGGGTCACGTCTCTGGCATGGGAACCTATTCATATGTGGGTCACAAGTATCTATCCCCTTACTTAATTCATGTTGGAATCGCACAGAAATGCTACCAACCCACGTCTGGCCTCTTCCTCCAAAGACGGCACCGTCCGTGTTTGGTCGATGATCACTCGAGCTTCCGAATATGTCCTCGGCGGGCATACCGCAAGTGTTAATGTAGTGAAATGGGGCGGTGGTGGGCAGCTGGATCGGGGCATCCTCTACACAGCAGGAAGCGACCGCTGTGTACGAGTGTGGGATGCGGACAATGTTCGTTCCAGTTTCTTCAGTTAGCACGCGAAACTGACGTGATGCTTTGCTAGGGGAGATTGCTTCATGTGCTCAAGGATCACGCGCATTGGGTCACCACGCTCACACTAAACACAGATTTTGTCCTCCGCACCGGACCCTACGATTATACGGGCAAAGAACCTTCGTCTGACGCGGAAGGTTTGCCCTTTTCTCCATTTCACCTCCGTCTTTTCTTATAACCAGCATTTTGTGTCATTGCCTCGCAGCTCAATCATTAGCTTCGGCACGCTACAAGGCTCTTACCGCAACGACTCCCGAGTTGCTTATATCAGGCTCGGACGATCACACCTTATTCTTGTGGGACCTTTTCTCCTTGTCGCCCCCGGCAAGTACTGGCTCTACCGACGAGGGCAGTCGTGCAAGTGGTGGTAAATTAAAGCCGCAGGCCCGCCTTACGGGACATCAGCGACAAGTGTCACACGTGGTGTTCAGCCCCGATGGCAGGTGGGTCGCAAGCGCATCATGGGACAATAGCTTGAGACTCTGGGAGGGTCGGACAGGAAAGTGAGTGGTTAGTCTTTCGTGTGTCCGAAAAACTCAGTTTAATTGGCCGTGAAGATACATTGCAACCTTACGGGGTCACATAGCCCCTGTATATCGTCTTGCTTGGTCCGCCGATTCGCGTTTGTTGATCAGCGCAAGTAAAGATAGTACACTTAAGGTACTTTAGAGTTCCCGTGACAAATCTACTTCAGCGCATTGACAATATGATCTCCAAGATTTGGGATCTCAAGACGTACAAGCTCAAAACGGATTTGCCAGGCCATACTGATGAAGTATATTGTGTGGATTTTGTGGCCGACAAGGTTGTAAGTGGCGGGCGGGATTGTGTCGTGAAAATGTGAGCCTTTTGAGAGAACTATTCACCGTCGTAAGCTCATGTGATTTTGCCAGCTGGAAAAATTGAGGTGCTCAATCACGGGTCTATCTACATGCGAGAAGCGATGAGAAAAATAGCATGCGACAGGATCATTAGTGACCCATATCCATTTCCGACGTGTCATCAATAGAAGCACCGCGGGCGCCTAGGGTTAGCGGATTTATCTCACTGTTGGCCGCAAGAGCAAGGTTCATAAGGTCGATGATGTTTGTGTTTAGCGGATCTACTCCAAGGGCCTGGAAAATGGATGAAGACACGGTCCAGATACTGAAGTGCAGATGGCATAAATACCTCGTGATAGCGGAGAATGGCATCGCTAATTTCGTTCATGAGATGGTTCATCATGCCGAGGCAGGCGAGCCCCTGCGGATGATATGGATTGATTTCGACAACACGCTTGAAAGCCACCTTTGCCTGCTCGTACATTCTGCGGTTCGGAGAAGTAGTTAGTAGGCTGAATATGAGGGCATTTGGGCTTCTGGCGAACCCTAGCTTGCGATAGGCTTGACCGAGGTTGAGGTAGGTGGTAGCCCATTTACTCTCGGCGCCTGGTATCACTTTGGCAAGTTGAAGGGCTTCGTTGAACAGTTTCACGGCCCGATCAAACCTCAAGGGGTCGGTCACGCTTGGGCACCTGGCAAAGAGGCAAAGGAACATACTGTTTCTTCTGGTACGCCAGCACGCCCAACTCATTGAGTAATAAAGGGTCAGAATCACACATCTTGAAAGCGGCTTCTAGATGCTCTTCAGCAAGCGTTACGTTGAAGAGTTGTATATGCTCCATGCCGATAAAGAGCAAAGGGAGATGAGACCTGCGAAAGATATTTGAGATATTCTTTCCCGATTGGAGAAGCATCGTGTTCACCCTTGAAACAAACGCGCCGAGGTGGAATACGCGATAACTGCCTGCTCGTGCTCTCCTTCGAGAGCAAACGAATGGGCAAACGCAATCCAAGCAGGGCCGAATCGAGGGTCCATTAGGGATGTCTTACTATCGTAAAGTGCGTTGGCGATCTAGTGGAATCATGTGATTGTGGTGCCTGCTCACCTGAAATATTTTCTGGCTTCCGTGTACTTGCCTGTGATGAAGTACCATACGCCGACGGCGTACCAGCTGATAGGAGCGTCGGGCTCCCTTTCAACCAGCTCGTGTGCGAGGAGGAATAGCTTGGGGTGCAAATGAGAAATGTGCTGCATGCAAGCAAGGTGAACGGCAAGTGCGGGCGAGTGGAAGTTTCTCAGTTCCAATATTCTAAAAGATTACGAATAAGCCGAGGTGCCAAGAAGAGTTCATCGCGAAGGAGCTTTACTTGGAAGTAATGGCATAACAGTCAACCCATCTGTACTGGGTGTAGAGCTGGTCTGCGTAACCAAACAGCACGTCTGGGTTTTCCGAGAGGCCATACTCCTCCATGAGCCTCTCACGGCACAAAGTGATTTCATCTGTGTGTTTGTACTGCCGTCGAATGATGGTAAGCCAAGCACATCATGATATGGCAAACTTGGGAACCTTTTTTAGTCGTATGGTATAGATTGAGCGCACGAACTCTGCGTCTTCACTTGTTTGTTGTTTATATTCTAACCCCTGGACAAATGCCCATTCTAATGGCAAATGAGACCGCGAAACGAGACGGTTGTGAGGCGCGCTCACCCTCGTCTATTCCCATCATTTCGCCCCCTATGAGGACTTCAAATGCATCAAAATTTTTCACGTCCAGAGAGAGTGCCTCCATCAAGTTTTCTTTGGCTGCGTCGGTCCGATTTAGCCGCAACATCAATATGCCTCGAAGGTAGCACATGGAGGATTCCACCTGGTGGTAGACAGACGGTTAGCTGCTGTGGTAACAGGGTGGCAAGACCGAGCTGCACCTTGATACCGCCATCAGAGTTTGGAACGCGAGGACCGGATAAGCCTGAAGGAAGGCTTAGCAGCGCGTCGTGTGAGGTCAGAGTTTAACGCGCCTAGCCCGCGGAAAGGGTTTGCTTCTCCTAGCATTTCCAGAGCATCCTGCCATTTGCCCAGTCGAACCTAGAGAGGAAGAAAAGGTATTTGTGCGATGTTTGAAGAGATAGAGTAGGTAGGTTATACCGAACACTGTGCGGCCAGATAGCGACAGGCTACGCTCATGTCGACAAGTCTCGAGGCTGTGGCATCTTGGGGGACATGGATGCCGCCCAGAATGCCGAGGGAGTGGCCGTTGGCATCGGCACGCTCTTTGCCTTTGATATTCAAGGATCGGGGGCGATTCACGGGCCATGGTCGCGTCAGAAGGCGCTCGGCACGCGAGTATTGGTTGGTGAGAAAATGCGTCTGGGCGAGCCAGAACGCGTCGTTGGGATCGTCTGTGGGGGGAAACCGATGGATATCACTTGTTTTACTTGCGCTTGGATTAACGAAGGTGGCTTTTACTTGTCCAGCTGAGAACCTTGTCTCCCCAGAACACGGCAGTTTCATAGAGATGCTGCATCATGGCGTCGTGCCGCCAGAGCCGAAACCGATCGACCATTGACCAATTGACCTCTTCGTCTTCCTCTGGCATTGTGGGGCTGTCGTCGTCCAGAACGGGCGGCCTCCTGCCAGGGTGAGGAGACAGCAGGGCGAGGGATTGAAGGAGAGACTGAGGACCAAGGGAGATGGAGTTGGAGAGGGAGGCGCGGGGACGGAGGTGGGCATGGTGTACAGACGGCCTGGACGCGTCGGGAGGCGACGTGGGCATCGTGCGCGTACTGCGCAAGTACTAGCTAGTGGTGTTGCGGTGGGCGGTCGCGACGAAGTGAGCCTGAAGGCCTGATCACGGAGCAGCACAGAGCAGAGTGGTACTTTCTCAGCGCCACCGACACTCCCAGCGGCAAATGGCCTCTACGTATATCAAGGCTGGCGCTCATCCACCGAGCTTGGCCAGGGAATGGGGAGACGTGGACCCCGTCAAGGATCCCCGCTGGGCCAGACACTGGCACGCGCTCGCCCCGTTCTTCAGCGAGAAGGGATACACGCTCTTTGCTGCCCGCACGCACGGCCTCTACTCTATCCCGCGCAGTCCCCCGCCCCCCGCCAGCGCGCCAGATCCTTTTGGATTGTATGAGAGCCGCGAAAATGGCCACCAGCCTAAATTTCCACCCGTGGGTCATCCGCGTTCAGCCCATCACTGTGTGCTGATATTGCGTTTCTTAGCTCAAGCTGCTATATGCTGCTCAAGACAGGTGCCATCTCCGCTCCCCTCGCCAGCAATATTCTCGGAATAATGATAATGAGGCTCAAAATACAGATGTGGCAGATACGTAGTCATAAAACTTGTTTCCAAGGGCAAAGAGGATTCGAACGAGCTCCAGATACTCCGACTTCTCCAGTCGGAGCCACTGTGGTCCGACCCTTCCAACGCGACCATCCGCATCTTGGAGTTCCTCGAGTACGACGACCTGCGCTTCGCTGTCATGCCATTCTGCGACGACAGCCTTGCTTACCCCTTTATCAACATTTCCGAATACCTCGATTTTACCGAACAGGTTTTACGCGTGAGGATTCTCGATAGCTGCTGCCGTGATATCTAACCGATTATTTTTCTAGTCGCTATCGTTCTTGCACCGACATTTGATTGCTCACCAGGCAGGTCATCTTCTCGTGTCTTGGAGCTGCTCTCATTGGTGATATTGCACACGAGAATTTCCTCATAAACTATCTCGGTGCTATACCCAAGACAGAGACTTGGGACCTCTCGGCAAGGATACCCAGGTGCATAAAAACGATGCCTGCCCCAGAATTTCGGTCAACTTTCCCCGTCACATATTGGCTGGCGGACTTTGATAGTTCAGTGAGCTTCAGCCCCCAAACAAGTGCTCGCGAGCGGCTAGCCACGCCCTTCCAGATTGACCGTGAGCAGGCGGCTCCAGAGCAGACACTTGGCAGTAATCACACAAAATACGATCCCTTTGCTGCTGATGTGTATCAGGCGGCGCGTCTGCTATATGCACTGTTCCAGGTATGGAGTCTCACACGCTACTGTCTTCTAATCAGCTTGAATTGTATGTTGTCAGGATATTGTACCGCAAGTCCCAGGATTCCTTGAGCTTCTTCAAGACATGTCTTCCTATAATGCGCCGAGCCGCATCCCTATGGCCGAGGCTTTGGACCGCTTCCTTACTTTGCGGCGGGATTTGCCTGATGAGCGCTGCAGCAAGGCTTGCGAAATCGAGCTTCGCGGCTATCCACCCATTCCAAGGAAAGCTGTATGAATCGGAGCAAGAGCGTATCACTTTCGCCAAAGACTTTGGCCCCAAATCACTGACTTTGGTACTCCGTGACGTCGTGGACGACCCGCTGCTATCAGTCTGTTGAGCGAGGCACACCCTTTATTCGCCCCTCTCGCTGTCTACACGCGCTCTAAGCGCTTTTTGGAGTGATTTGATGTTTCGATAGACGGGCGTTTTTTTTCCCCCTTCACAAAGCAGAGTACCATGGCTCCACATAAAACTAGACTATCAAACATGCTTTATTATGCTGGTTGGAGCTACTACGTACTAGGGGCATTTTAAGGAGCAGCCTGAGCCCGGTAGGACGGTAAGATTAGCATTATTTGAGCGAGACCTTGACGTCGGCGCCGAGAGACAGCGCGCGACTGTACGGACACGTCTACGGAGCGCAGTCCAGTGAGCAGAGTCTCGGTTCCCTGCAATCGGAGGGAGCGCACCTCATGGGCTGCCTTGACGAGCGCCTCGTCCGAGATACCTTCCACAGTGATCTCGACAGAGAGTCCAAAGCCAGGTTTTCCGTTGGGCTCGCCGATGTGAACTTGAGCGTGCACTTTGGCGTCCTTGGCGGCCGAGGCGCTGGAGGACGACGACTTGGAAGCGACAAGCTGCAGTGCGCCGAGGAAGCACGCTGAAATGGCAATGCGGCTGGGTTAGGAAGCGCGAGAGCGTACGGCGCTGGGAAGACGGCATACATGCATATCCCATGGCGAAGAGCTGCTCGGGGTTGTGCCCCTCACCGGTCCCACCCAAGGCTTTTGGCAGTGCAAGGGTTACAGACAGGCCGGGGCCGTCGGGGGAGGAGACGGAGCCGTTGCGGCCTGAGCCTTGCGCGGTTGCGTGGGCCGTATACTGGCGAAAAACGCGGTCGTTAGCTCACCGCGACGACGACGACGACGACAGCAACGGGCAGCCACCTTGTGGTCCTTGAGGGTGAGGATCGTGCGGCGCTGAAGGGCGAAGCCTGCGCGAGAAAAGGCAGGGCGAGCGGCGCGAAGGGCAAACGACATTTTTGCGCGGGGGACGATGACGGTGATGGTGGAGGTCGGATATATATGCAGGATGTATGCGGTCGTCCAACGTTCAGGGGCAGTGAGAACGACGCACACGCTCTGCCCCTCCATCCCGGCGACGAGCAGCGCGCAACGCCGGCGACTCTTGTACGCACCTTGTACATAGCACAGTCATCATGGCCACCCTCTCCGGCGTCCCCGGTGAGCCTATAAATCCCGCCCTAATTCCGCGCAGCGCTGACATCTATCTCGATTGATCCAGGGACATCGCTGCCACCGTCGTAAGATTGTTACCTCTCCTCGTCGTCTCTCCCAGCGCACTCACACTAATATCTTTGTTGCGGACAGCGCCCCCACTCCCGCCCCTTCCCCCGCCAGTCCGCCAGTCCTCTCTGGCACCACCGCCCCCGTCGCAACACTCTCGGCTCCCGCCGCCTCTCCCTCTGCGCCTCCGCTGTCGGTGTCAGCTCCTGTTTCACCCTCGTGAGTGCTCCTCACACCAGTCTTGTTGGCCATCCCGATTTATCACTATTACCCCGCAGCGTCCCTGCCGCCTCTCCGTCATCCCCGCTCCCGTCCACACTCCCGTCCACGCTCCCGGGTGTCACCACAAATGCCCCCATATCAACTGTCCCATCCCCGAGCGCCCCCGCATCAATACCTGCCCCCACGACCACCAACACTGGCGCCGGTGTCGTCACCGTCGTCGCCACTACCACATCCGCGTCCGCCACCCCGACCCTGCCGCCAGTTCCGCAAAATGGGGCTACTTCCAATTCGTCCGTGCATTTTTACCTCCACAGCATTACTTACCATGAACTCAGGATTGGCTTAGGAAAAGCTTCTTTTCAAACACGGGCGCAGTTGCCGCGACATTCAGTGAATCAAATGCACCCGTATCTCTCTCATTCGTATCTGACTCGTTTGTTGATTAGCTGTGGTTGGGCTCGTCGTACTGGCTTTCGCCGCCGCCATCGTCTGGTCTCTCATTCGCCGCAGTCGATCCATGAAATTCGATCGCGAAGTTGCCGGTTTGTTGCTCCACTCCCTTATTTCTGGTGTCTCACTTTCGCTTACTGGCTGAGCCCGCCTCAGCCGCTGCGGCTGCTGCTAGTCTGCAGACATCTCGCCGGCCTATGGAAGAAGACAGGTACGACTATCCAGGCGGATACTCAAATCAGTCTCATTCTGGCTATGGCCAGCAATCTCCAATGGCATCCTATTACGACCCTCGGCGCTATAGCGATGCCACCCCGGGTATGGCTGGCATAGGCGCGCGGCGCTCGTACGCGCCTTACCCGGACCAGTATGAACAACGGGTTCGCCAGTCCTATACCCAATCCGGCCCCGAACCGTATGGTGCCCCCGATGGCGGGTATGGTCCCCCTGCTCGAGCATCTGGCCATTATCACTCGCAGGATCCTTATGCCAGCCAGCCACCACGCGCTACGCAATATTTGGATTCGCCGTACTCCCATGCTTATCAGCCTGCTGTTCCTGAGAACACTTCTCGCTCACAGCTCTCCTATGGGTCTCATATTACGCCGTCTTCCCAACCCACAAATTCTGAGGAGGCCTACCGCTCCGACCGGGCGTTATCGCCTGAGGCTACTGGAGCAATCCGCTCGAGAATGAGTGGCCCAACTGTGGGTGGCGAAGGGCGCAGGGAGAGCGATGCTGGCCTAGATGGAGCGTATGAACTCAGGAGACGAGAAATCCTCAAGGTCTGCCTCCCCGCTTTGTGCTGCCAATTCAAAACTGACTCGCCGAAACGACTAGGTTGCCAACCAGTAAATCTATATGCCATTTCTGGACATTTCTATATCCTATCGTACCCTCTTTGGTCCGGCTACAGTTCTCTGTTATTTTTCATTCCCCAGGATTTACTTTGACGCTCCCTCCATCTCGTCTCTCCTTTCAAGTACATAACGTACTTTCTACTTGCTCCCTTCATTTGGCTGTAGTGTACTTGGTTACGTTTCGCAGGTCTTGCTGCTGCGTTTGAGTTTGTTTCAGCTACCTTCAGTGCATCTTCGAGATCCGGTCCCCCGCCCTCTCCGTCCGCTGGCTTGCACGAATGCGCTTACAAACAGCGACAAGGTATGGTGCGATTAGAAAAAGCGGGAGAAAAGTTAAATGAGCGAATCCATTTTGAGGAACACATCCAGTACGGTAGCAATGATCTCAAAGCAAAGATCCTCGCCGCCCTCTGTAGCCTCTCCGATCTCCTTTCGAGCCTCCTTTACCAGTTCGACAACTTGGTCTCGTCCGTTGCTCCCGACTCGGCCAGTTGCCCAGTCCCCACTTCCAAACGGCCATTGGCTGAAAGCTGCCATTATATCTTCGCACCGGGCCGTTGCGTCTTCGCGCTGCTCGTACCCTAATCGCTCACTGAGTGGATTTTCTAGTACGTTGGCGGCATGTGCGGCGCACACTAGGCAAACGCTCCGGGTTATGCGATACCGCACGCCCTCCTCTTTAGCCAATGCGTTTGGTGGAATGGCAGCTGTCCTGGATGTCAAGAGAGAGACAACACGCAAGGACAGGTCTGCCTTGAGAGCAACATCTGCGACAGGGTGCGTGGCCATGTCAAAGAGGAGAAAGTTGCGCTTCTCTGTACGCAAAACCCCTTTGTCGACAAGCCCCTTGGCGAGCCGCTCACGCACTTGCTTGAGCTGAAAGCCAATTTTCATCACGTTCCATGTCTCTCCTACCGGCGAGCCGAGTTAAGGCACGACCGAAGGAAAGCAGAAAGAAAGCGCAACGAACCGCTCATCAAGTCGACCCAGCTGCCGACGCCCATCTTCTCGCTCGTCTTGATCATCTTGAGGGCCTCGTCAAGAAGCGTCTCTCCGGTTTGTCGTTCGTCGATGACCTCAATGAGGCGGTCGGGGAGGGGAAAGCGACGGCGAGCAGGATCTCGTACCATGGCAATACGCCGTCGAAGGGCGAGCTCGATGAGAATGCACCCACGGAGGGCATATGATATATTGTCATTCCAGAAGGACAGGTAACCCTGCGCGAATTGGGATCTGAGCTGGGGCTACGGGGCGTTGAGCACGAGTGGCAGAGGAGCGTACCTGCTTGTCTTTGAGCCCAAGGAGAAGCACCTCTTCCATGATGGTTAGCTTTGGGAGCTTCCCCTCTCCCCTGCTGTCGCCCTCGTCCAGCAAGTCCCTGGGATCGTAGGCAACCTTGCTGCCTCCTGCAAGTGCGGTACCCGCGTGGAACGTAGGAGTATTGTGGGTGACATCCGCTGGCTGAGCGGCCCGGTCGGGGGTATCTGGTGCGGAGGTGGGGACGCGTCTGCGAGAAAGGCCTGTCGACGATGACATCTTGTATGCGCGCTCCCTCGCCGTCAAAGCCGACGTACAGCGAGTCTGCGCGGAAGCAAATCGCGCATATATCGTGTATTATGTACTCGGCTCAACGCTCAGCGCTCAACGCTCAGCAACCGCGACGGCCGTCAGCATCATCAATTACGCTCGCCAGCATGGTCCTTGTCCTGCTCATTGGTGACCTTCATATCCCGTTCAGGTCGGCGCCCATCTTTTTCGCGCTCACGGCCCATAGCTGAACCACTCGCGCAGGGCACACGACTTGCCCCCCAAATTCAGGAAACTCTTGGTCCGCCCCTGTGTCCCCTTGGTCGATCTTGCAGCATGCCAACACCGTTTTGCCAGGTCCCCGGCAAAATCCAACAGATCATCTGCACCGGGAACTTGTGTGACAAGGAGACGTTTGAATACCTCCGGACGGTGTCTCCAGACGTGAATGTCGTTCGGGGGGACTATGACGATGTACGTTCTTCTCGAGCAGCCCATCCACATGACCATTCACGTAACTTGTGCGACTAGAACTCGGCCTACCCGCCTTCTCTGACAATCACCCACCTACCACTTCGGATCGGGGCTCTGCATGGGCACCAGTGTGTCCCCCATGGATCCATCGAGTCGCTTCACGCACTTGCAAGGCAAATGGATGTTGACGTGCTCGTGAGCGGGGGGACGCACAAGTAAGCAGCCCTTGCACCGCCGACGTCCAGCTTCATGACTCATTCTCTGCTATCTAGGTTCGAGGCAACAGAGTATATGGGCCGCTTTTTTGTCAATCCGGGGAGTGCAACGGGTGCATGGTCTGGCGCCTGGAACGGGTGCGCACATCTCTTTCTAGTCAATCTTCTTCGCCGCCATAACCCTCGTTCATGCCAGCGAGCCGACTCCGTCGTTCGCACTGATGGATATCCAGGGTCCCGTCGTCGTTACATATGTATACCAGCTTATCGAGGGTGAGGTGCGCGTGGAGAAGATCGAGTATAGAAAACCGGAGCCAAGGGAACAAGGAATATAAGTCCAAGGGCAACTAGTCTTTCTTTTCCGAGTCTGGATAGGACGGCTCCACGAGCGGCTTGTCTTTTCGCGCTTGCTCCAGCATCGATGAAAGGCCCTTTTCTGCCACCGCCTTCTGCACGTTTGCAAACAACCGCTGAGAACTGTAGGAGCGCAAAGATGTGGGCGAGTTTGACGCGCACCTGAACGCACTCGCGATAGTTTTTCCAGAGTGCCCCGCAGCGGGCCTCGTACTCGTCTGCCTTTTCCCGCGCTCTGCGCTCGCGCAGTGCCGGCGCGGAGGCGACGACGGGCTCGAGATAGCCCTCGAACCAGGCGTTGAAGCAGGCGTCGTAGGCGTGCTTGAGCGGCGTGCACGACGGCGACAGCGACTCGGCCATTGTCAGCTTGAATTTGTTAATGTTAATGCGAGTAAAACAGAGCACTTGGCCAGCTGGCGGATGCAACCGCCGCTACTTATAGCTGGGGAATTAGATAAGCGCAGAAAAAACACCAGACCAAGACCAAGACCAAGGATCGCTGCCGTGAGGTCGCCGCCCATACACCATGTCCGAAGATGCTGTCCCCTCCAAAGCCTTTCCGCTGGCCCCCGAAAATCTCACCAGCCAGGTATCTCTCTCTCCCGCGTCGCTTGTCCCACTGCGCTCAGTCGATGCCCCCCCGTGCAGATCCTCGACCTCGTTCAGCAGGCCCAAAACTACAAGCAGCTGAAAAAGGGA
>KL198020.1:3034-21644 GCA_000697705.1 Botryobasidium botryosum FD-172 SS1 | reverse complement strand
GCGGAGGCGACGACGGGCTCGAGATAGCCCTCGAACCAGGCGTTGAAGCAGGCGTCGTAGGCGTGCTTGAGCGGCGTGCACGACGGCGACAGCGACTCGGCCATTGTCAGCTTGAATTTGTTAATGTTAATGCGAGTAAAACAGAGCACTTGGCCAGCTGGCGGATGCAACCGCCGCTACTTATAGCTGGGGAATTAGATAAGCGCAGAAAAAACACCAGACCAAGACCAAGACCAAGGATCGCTGCCGTGAGGTCGCCGCCCATACACCATGTCCGAAGATGCTGTCCCCTCCAAAGCCTTTCCGCTGGCCCCCGAAAATCTCACCAGCCAGGTATCTCTCTCTCCCGCGTCGCTTGTCCCACTGCGCTCAGTCGATGCCCCCCCGTGCAGATCCTCGACCTCGTTCAGCAGGCCCAAAACTACAAGCAGCTGAAAAAGGGAGCCAACGAAGGTACAAGCCGCGCACCATCGCGCCATCCGCGCTCTCTCTGACCCAGCCTTGCATCCTAGCTACCAAGACATTGAACCGCGGCATTGCAGAGTTCATTATCCTCACCGCAGACACGGAGCCAATAGAAATCCTCATGCATTTGCCCCTCCTTTGCGAGGACAAGGTTCGCTGCTCCGCTGTGAGCCTCTTCCTGGCGCTGACTTTCTTTCCTTTAGAACGTCCCTTATGTCTTCATCCCTTCCAAGACGGCTCTGGGGCGCGCCTGCGGTGTCACCCGCCCTGTCATCGCAGCATCTGTCACCACCAACGAAGCCAGAGAGCTGACCAGCCAGATTCAGACCATCAAGAACGAGATCGAAAAGCTCATGTACTGATCTACCTGCCCTCGTTTGTCCTGTGTATACATACAGAGAATGGCACCAGTTAGGTACCAAGCATGTCGATTGACCGCACATTCAGAATTCATCTAAGGCAGCCTTCCTAAGCGTGTCCTGCCAGCCTTGACCCAGCTTTGCAAGCGTCTTGCTTTTCGCTTGAGGGAACTAAGTGTTAGATTGGCTTTAGGGGTATGTAGGGCCACCAAACGTACCGAATATGCTTGAGACTTCTTTCAGGAGATCCCGTTTCTGCAGGCCCAGAACCGTCGGACACCATACCTGTTCATCCTTTGACGGTTTCCTGTAGAAAGAAAAAATAGAGATCAGGCGTCGAGTTTTCGGCCCATAAACTTCAATCATACCAATATAATGGTCCGCAAAGGTCTTTAAGTAGCTCCTCTGCCTTTCCCTTGAACCCCTCTTCGGCAATCTTCTTGGCATAAGAAAGCAGTGCTGCCCGGTATTCGGTTGGGCTGTCTAGGACCTTGGCAGCATGTAACTTTGTCTCCAGATGACCCAGAGTCAGCGCAGCGTTCCACCATCTGTACTTGATCACGTTTGCAGCCGAATCGCTGTCCATGTTCAAGTCACTGAGTGCGCTCTCTAATGTGGAGATAACGCCCCGTGAAGATGAGTTTTTATTTGTGCGATGTTTTCCCTCCCACGCGTCGCTGCCTTCGCTCCAGCGGGCCTCACTGATTCTTACCCAGGTGGAAAGTGCGGGGTCAAAGGAGTAAGCAACGCCGGACGATAGGAGGATGAGGGGAGCACCATTTGGACGAATTTGCGCGGAGAGGATGCTGCTTGGAGCGCGGATAAAAGGATCAAGATGTACGGATGGGAAGGCTGCCTTCTGGGATTTGATGTTCCTTCAAACAGGTTTGAGCATACGACAGAGAACAAGGAGATGCTATAATGCCCACCAAACATAGACACGGGCCGAGGATGTAATCGTCATTAGAAAATGCTTTGACCCCTCCAGGTATGCGCTTGGTGCGTCTAGCATTAAAGTGGGCATTATTCTTTTGAAACGAGCAATCAGTAGCAGCATGTATGAAATAAGCCAGCTGGCGCACCTTCTCCCATTCAGAGAATATACGATAATTGAGGCATCTTCCATAGCTACGGCGCAGAATACGCTTGTGCATGTCAATAGGATGGCGGCCGCGGGAAGATAATCCAGGAACTGCGTCTGCTTGGCGCTAATAAACATAACCTCAGTCGGGTCTGTGGGAAATATGTTCAGTCTGAATGACGGCGAGAGCATAGTAAATGCGGTTACCTTCGCCCACTTCGGGATTCCTTGCTTCAAATAAATCTCCATCTTTTTCTTCCAGGGCAGAGCAAAGATAAGATTTAATGCTAGGGATGTCGATAGCGATTGCGGTGCTTGGGTGATTAGGAGCCGGAGGGAACCCCACTGCTGAGACGCGACTCCGCAGTTCCTTGACTTGGTTGACAGACTCCCTGACCCGATCGCCACCCAGCGTCCGTGCTTTGGTTGGCCGCCCGGGCCACGAGCTCCCAGCCTCGTCCTCTTCGGCTTTCCTTTTCTCCGCCTTTCTATCATCTCCGCCCCCGTTGAGCGCTGTGATGGGCACGGTCATGTCCAGCTCGGCATGATGGTGGTCCTCATTTGGAGCAAACATAGATATCGATCCAAAGAGTGGAGGGGCGGCGGAGGGTGCTGCAGAAGCTGAAGGAAGGGGACCATAAGAGAGATGCGAGATGAACAAAGGCTTTATTCTTCTTTTCCCATTTTTGGCGACTGTCACGCTCTGAGGGGGATAGGTGGGTGGTGCGGCTAGAGACACAGGGGTCGAGGAGCTGAAATGAGGCGGAGATGGTGGTGGTGTGCGAGCCTGAGAGACACGCTCTAGGAGAGGTGTGGGCATTGGAGCAGGTGTAAAATTGAACATTTTGAGATATTCCACTTGAGCAGAACGGGGAGCGATGCCTTCCATCTCTTCTTGATCAAAGTCAAAAACACCAATTGTCCCATCAGAAGAGCAGGCGTAAAGCGTGAGTCCGTCAAACGACCTTTCGATGGAGTTTTATGCGAAAGTGAGTCGAATGCGGAGTTTCACTGGGAGTGATGGGGCTGCGTACCAGCCGAGGTCCAAGATGGCTCTCTCAAATACGTCTTTCGCCACTATAAGTGGCCTCGCCGACTTGGTCTGCCATACAGAAACGGTGAGGTCGTCTGAGCCGAGGGCTACTACGCTGCAAATATTGGATGTTGTGATGGGATCCTTTGGTCGACGTAAAAAGATATGAGGGTTGTATGCCTGATATTGTCAGGAATAAGATGAGCAATGAGCTAGATCATACACGATGCAATCGCTCACAGCAACTTCAACGGTGTTTTCGTGTCCCACCAGTGAGATATCTGACGCCCACGTCTGACGAGATATTACAGCAGCTACAAAAACGTATCCGTTGTTATTCATGGCATTGGAGGCGGTGATATGGGCGCCGTCTGGCGACCAGCTAGGGGCATCCATGTGCATCAGTCGAATTGGAGGAGTATGTGGTCCGAACTGGGCGGGTACCTCAGCCTTCGGAAAAAAGTGGACCCAGGAGAGTCCTCGAAAGGTTTCGTGATTGTAGCCTCCACTCCCCAGTCATCAGTTCTCCAGATTTTGACAGATTTGTCATCCGACTACAATGGTAAGGGAAGCGTCAGTGGCATGCACTGAAGGTCGGAGAGCGGCGACTGGCACCTGCGTGGCGAGAAATTGTCCCACAGGATCCCAACATACGCCCTTTACGAATCCTTGATGAAGATCCAGTCTGCGTAATAGATCTTTGAGTGACAGTATCAATAAGCTTTGTGTGGTGGTAAGAGATCGAGGTTCGCACTTAGGCTGTATCCGCACCAGACTATCACTCGGCTGTCCAAGCCAACAGAAGCAAGATATCGATCACCGGGCGACCAAGCCAAATCCGTCACGTCTGAAACGATGAATGAGGCCAAGAGATAATGGTATATGTACGGCAATGAAAACAGGCGTACCACTTTCATGCCCAGGCAGTCTGCGAAGCGCTTTCCAACCCTCAATGTTTGTTTCATCGCTCCCCCATACCTTGCCACCCCCAGTTCTAAGCAAACAGATTAACATGACGGCACAGCGGCGGATGGTTGAGGGTACGAACGGGTCAAGGTCCCAGATCATGATGATCGTGTCATCAGAGCCACTGGCCAGCCACTTGCCAGAGTGAGACCAGCGAACAGTGAGAACAGGACCTAGAAAAACAGATGTTGTCAAGGCTCGAGTCTTCGTATTTCCAAGCACAGGGAGGCTTGCCGGAGTGCATCCCCAGAGTACATAACGACTTGGGGCTGTCCTCTGCTTCGGAACGCAGTATCGGAAGCGTGGACCAGATTCTCACTTTTGCGTCTGGCGAGAGAATACAAGGTTAGCTGGGCTGACGTGGCGGCGAACGTATCACGAGCCTAGGCCGCCAGTGGCGAGTCTGCTGCCATCCGGATGGACATGGATTGAGAATATTGACACGCGTTTCTGGTTTGCATCTGGGGACGGGGTCAATAATGCTGCAGCAATGGGCGCGCGCGCATGCATAGGCGTCCGACCTTTGTGGGAGACCCAGGACGGCTTGGTGAACCGCATGCTTGTGATGGTGGTCGCCGTCCAGCTCGACGCTGCTGGGCAGCTGGGGCGCTGAGCGCGCGCACTGGCTTATGTAAGCATTATTGCCTTGTTTTCCAACCCCCACTGCGCATCGATGTGTATAAGCTGATGAGAACAATTGCTATGAGAGAGAAGATAGTGTACAGAGCGAGGTCTAGAGCGGCAGTATCATAGGGAAGATATGAGATAAGCAGCGGCAGAAACATGCCACCGCAGCGCCACTCGTCGCTGCGCGGAAAATGTCCAAGTAAAAAGGGAGAAAAGGATGTCAGTCGTCCGCCCGAGCCTGCTCTCATCCTTCTGTTGGCGCCAGACCGAATGTGTTCTCGCCCGAGTAGGAGACGTACAAGAAATTGTCCTCGTCCCTGTCAAAGGGGGTGAGTGCGTGCGTGTGGGGTAGCATAGGGGTGGACTCACTTGTGCTCTTCGTAGATTGCACTCATGAGGGCAGCGGTGGGTGGTAGGACCTCGTCGACGAAGATGAAAATGGCTTTCTCTGGCGCCAGCTTGATACGCTTTCGGATGACATATACAAACTGACCAACGGTGAGGTCCTAGGGGTCGCGATTGAAGACGTGAGGAGATCAGGGCAAGGGCAAGCCAGCGAAAAACGCACGGAAGGGACAAGATACTTCTTCTTGTCGATAGTTGGGATATCTGTGCGATCGGCTTTCTCGCAAATGACCTAAAGCGCAGTAGTTGAGTACCAGGGTTAAGCAGTCAGAGGGTTGTCCGCACGTACAGGGATGCGATCGGGGTATTTCTGCCTAATTCTCTCTGCCTCAGCCTTGCGCTTCTCTGTAAATGGTCACGGTGGTGAGTGCAGGGAGCGCGATGAGATGGGCGGCTGCTGGCTGACCGAAAGGGTGTTCGTCTTTAAACTTGGAGCGCATGGTGGTGGTGGGTCTGTGTATGGCTAGGGGATGGGCCTCAGCACTGCGCTGCGCGGTGGGGGGTGCTGCGGATGCGTACGCGTGAGATGCGATGGACGGTGGACGACGGGGAGATGGTGGATGCGGTTGAAGCGAGCGCCGGGTGGCGTGGCCTTTGATACTGGGATTTGCATCCGGCCAGCCCCTTTCAGCTCCTAACCACCCGCTTCCCCGCGCGCCATCGCGTCGAGTCATGTCTGCTTCAAGTTGTTGCACGCCGCGGATTTTCTCAAGTCTCGGACGAGGGGCCTGATTGCCTCGATTATTATGACTGGCGGTCGCGAGATCCAAAGTACAATTGCCCGCGCTCGCGTATGCACGCACCAACACCCACTTCAAGCTGACTCACTCCCAGTCTCCCATAGATACAGTAGTGCCCGAGATTTTGCACGACTGCGGTGGATCGTGCATGATCACAGACAAGCATATAGAGCATTGGAACTATGAGCAAAATTGGTATACCTGGGTCTTACGCTCACCACTAACACTTTGCACTTCTAAGAAAAAAATTATCTGAGCACTCGCGAGCTCGGGAGGTGTCGCTGTTTTCTTGAAATTACCTTTATGGGAATTTCTTGCATGATCTCGGGTTACATAATTACGGGCACTATCGTATTAGCAAAGCCCTTGATAAATCTGAGTACCAAGGAGATTACACCGGCGACTCGGTGCCATTCCGCCCCTTGCCGCTCTTGATGCCTCCGGCGCACCGCGACCACCGCGCTGTGAGTAGTGCGGCTGACTTATTAGATCGCCAGCCAGCCCAGCGATCGGGGGTGACTCGGGCTCGCTGATAAGTAGCTCAAGAAGGTGGAGAGAAGAAGGGTAAGGCTGCGTTCGGTAAAAAAAATCCTGAGTGTAATCCTATAGGAAACCAAGATTCTGTGAGATTCTGGAATCACGCAAAGGTCGAGTGCTGTTTGACAACACAGCAAGATTCTGACTCAGCGGTTAAGAAAGAGATAGCGGTAGAATTTTACTGATTATTCTGACATAAGCAAGATCTCAAAATCTCGCTTGGGGTGATTTCGGAATTTTGTTACCGAACCCAGCCTAAGAAACATTCCCGCCCGAAGGCCAGAAGCGGAATCACACAACAAAAACCTGCTATGTGCATTTCTCTCCTCGCTCATGTGCTCTCTTCCCCGCTCATAAAATTACTTCAGGATCAAAACAACAAGCGGGATTATCTTGATCACAGCCAACTGGTGCCAGCTGCTCACACCCACCAAATGTGAGCACGCTGTGTCGCTCGTCAAACCAGACGACCAGTAGGAGCATGCCTATATCCTGCAGAATCGGGACCTGTGCGTGGGCACGTTCGCCGACAACAGCATTGTCACCAGAGTAACAACAAACCAGGAGTGATTGAACCCCCCCCATTCTTCTCAATCAAATAGTGATATCAAAGCACCACCAGCATGGCTGCTGCACTACCACATGTATGAAATTCAAGAGCATGCTTTCCTCGTCAATGAAAGGCTGGCGATAGGTACAAGCCATAGACAATCCCACAGGCCAGTGGAGGGGTTAGCTGGAAATCTACCAAGGCAGATATCACCCTGGACCGCAGTCGCAAACTGCCTGGCGTTTGCCTATGCACATGCGCAATTGTGAAATCGTGCTCCTAGCTCTGGTCAACATCCCGGGAGACTGCTGGAGCTGCTGCTAACATCCATTCATATGTACTAAATTACATTTATGCATTTAAGTTGCTTAAACCTCCCATACGCCTACCATGCACCGTGCATACTGTTACCAGGCCGTGGCCCAAGCCTAAGCCGGGACTTTTCAATCACTATATCCAATTGGACAGTGTGACACCAAGGTACTTACTCTTCTTGCTGCTTCAAAGAGCTACCTAATATCTAACTATCACACCAGCTATATGCCCACATATGCTAGCAGGCATTAGCAACGTGCAATTCAGCACTTGGCATAATAAGAGATAAGTACTATCCTTGAACAGGAAGCTGGAAGCCTGGATGCTCTAATGAATATCTTGGCCATTAGGCAGAATTGAGACATGCCCTCTAGTGCAGATGTATAGCACAACCCACTGGCTTTCCAGCTATTACAAAAAAATATGGATAGTGTGATGCAAAACTCAACAAGGGTGAGAGTGCTGAGGTGAGCCCAAAAAACAGGTAGCTGGAAGTTTTTCCAAGCACAGCTCATCACAAATTATCGTGTTGTCCACTATCAAATGATTGTCACATCCATACCTGAAGTGAGTGTGGAGTGTAATGCTGACATTCCAACAAGATTGCACCTCACACAATGTGTGTTTATATGGTGGAGAAACTGCATGGTTGATCTTAGGGTATGGTTGAGCCATCTTATGATAGACTGGAGGCAGTAACTTTACATTTTCCTTGGACAAATTGGCTTATGATTTTGGGGCTCTGTTTTTCTACATGTGGAAATTAAAGTGCTCAAGAACTACATTGTCATTGCCAATGCACAGATAATGGAAGCTGTAGTAGATGGTTGTATCTACAAGGCTGCCAAGTTGATGGAAATCCATGTGTGTGTTGAGAAATGCTCAATTTCCAGCTACCTGCCCATGGATAGTATGCCTGAAAATGCGAATTGCATGGGGGTGGTACTGCCAAACAAAAGGCCTCTTTGCATCATTCATTGAACACTGCTAATTACTACTACTCCAATATTCTAACAGCTCTCAATCAAACCTATCTACCTCTATGCATGCTTATAAATAGGAATATTTTTGCTCACTGTAAAATAGGGCATGGCCGAGATTATGCCGGATCCACGAATAATGCTGAGAATACACTATTAAGCAGACCCTGAATATTGAGATTTGCAAATCAGCTTATTCAGAAGTACATTCAAACAAGAGTTGAGACCCCGTTATTCCCCATTCTTTTAGAGGTATTCGCAAATACCAGCCCGAACTCGCAAATCCATCTAGCCAGCTGCTACCAACACGACATGGACCAGCTGTGTGGCCAGGTTCTGGCCGTTCAACTTCATTGCCCCATATGCTCATGGCACTCTCGTCTCACAGGTCACTGTCTTCCCTCTTTGACCGTGTACCAAATCCTCACTGGCTGTGACATGGTACAAAGTTTTACGCGGCGTGCTTTATACGGCGGGAGCACGATCAGGTGAGTCGAACAACGGCGACAACATTCAGATTTACCTTTCGTTCTGGTGGTCACTAACTTCTTGGCACAGACACGCCACGCCATGCCACCAGCACGTCCCCCATCCCTCTCGTTGCACCCATCACCCTCTGTGAAATGTTGTTGACCCAGCCAAATCCCGCGATCACTCTCGCGTTTCCGTTTCTCGTCACATCACCATGACTCTACGATTCTCACACCCACGCACCAAGCAGCAATATATGCAACGTGGCTCGAGTACATGGGACTCTCAACGCACGCCACGACCACCATCCCCGTACACGTCAGTTACCACATCGCCCAAGCCCACGCGCTCACTAACATGCACATTATGCGCCCCGAGTAGACCATATACAAATCCAAGCATATGGCGCCCATTGGTAGCATGCGACGGCAACAACACGCGTCCCCCGTCACAGCAGGCTCTTGACACCCCACGGGGCCGTGTAGGCAACCATTCGGCAGGTCCACAACGGGGCAAGCGCGCATCTCACTATCTTTGGACTTGGGTAA
This sequence comes from Botryobasidium botryosum FD-172 SS1, assembly GCA_000697705.1. NCBI lineage: Eukaryota > Fungi > Basidiomycota > Agaricomycetes > Cantharellales > Botryobasidiaceae > Botryobasidium > Botryobasidium botryosum. The sequence goes on along the minus strand of KL198020.1, from coordinate 12,567 downwards.
GTCTCAAACACGCACTCTTGAACCATCCAGCTTCAGGGAATGGCTCTATCAAACTGCATCAGCGACAGGCTCATTCAACACCGAGGGGGCCGCCTCACGGACTCACATACGCGTAAAAGGTTTTTTTTGGCTCCAAGAATGGCTCGAGTGGCACGGATGTGTCCATTCGCGTGACATAGCGACAACGACGGGCGCCCCACGCCCTTTCGCGATTGCGTCGCACCTCTCGCATCCCCATCTTCTCCCTGTGACCTTACCCCAACCATGTCCGCGTTCCCGTTGCCGATTTTATATCCCCATCGCCGTTCTTGTCGCACCCCAAACTCCCTTGCTGCGTCCTTGGTAGATGATCGAGCCAAACGACGGCAGCAATGCCGTGTTGCCCCCGTCACGGCCCCGTCACACCCATCGCCCCGGCTCCAACATGAGCACGTGCAAGGACTCGAGCAAAGTCAGTTTGGCCGAATACGCCAACTAGCCGTGCACACGATGTGGCTCGGATACGCCGCTGGACTCACAATAGTCGCCATTATCGTATGTGTCACTGTCAGTTATTGCCCAGTCCTCACCTACCCACTAACGCCTTCGCTGTTCACTCCCCGAGTAGATCGTGTACAAATCAGCCCCGGTTCGCTCACTTCAGCACTCAGATATGCGCAATGCGTGCCATGAGCCGGGCTCAAACGCGCCCATCCACAACCAGGAGCTGCCTTCCCGGCTACGTGAGCTGCATGCTCGTTCTCGGTTGAGCACTAGGTGCCCAAACGACACCAAGAACCGTCCTGTGGACTCAAATGTGCGAGCACGCGTTTTTCGGCACTTTCGAATCGCGACAACGAATCGAGACCCATGCCCTCGACATAGTCCTTATGCCACACAACAACAACAACACCCATCCACCCCATTGCCACTCCGTCTCCCTCGCTGTCCCTATTGCATTTCCATCGTCACTGTCGCCCCCCCCCCCCCGTCACCATCATTATCCTCACATTCCCTTGCCCCCTACCGCATCCCTATCGTCCTCGTCGCATCTCCACCTCAGGCGTGGCGTCCCGTGTCCCCACCACTGTGTCTTGCTCCTCACGTCCCTGTCTTTCGCCATCTTGCGTCCCCGTCATGCCTGTCGGCTATACCACACCCCGTGTCTCCCTACTGTCTTCCCTCTCATGTCTCCCAACCACCTCATGCCCCACTCGCGTCTTCTGCCCCCTGATCTCTCTCATTCTTAGCTTTATACTCTCTCAATCTACACTTCCCATTGGATTTTCTGTACTTTTTTTATGTGAATATATACTATATACTTGTCTATATTAAGCTGTTTGCTGTCACATACAAATAAAAATATGATTCTTGATCCTTTCCCATGCAGTCAGCCCGAAAACTGAGTGTACTCAACTTGGACAGAATGGCATCGCAGCTGGGATCATAGCCACACTGAATCTGTGGCCAGACATGGCATACTTGCGATTACCCTCTGTATTCGCGAATATTTGATTCCGGAACCAAGGTATTTGCAAATACCAAGTGTTTGCAGATACCTCAATTCTGGATTCAAAGTATGTGCAAATACATAATTAAGAGAGTAAGAATATGAATAAGAATACCCCAAGGTATTTGCAAATACATATATTCCAGGAGTAAGAATATGTAATCTTGTCATGCCCTACTGTAAAATCAGAGAGATTCTTGCTGCTTGTTCAGATGTTGAGCTTGAGTGTGAGCAGGACCCTGGTTAATGCTTATCAATGTCTGATTGTTACACTAACACATAACATATGCGTATGATATTTGCTTCCACCATTCTGTTGGGCTCTGCCTCTGCCTGCTCTGATGGCTCTGCTGCCAAGCGATGGCAACACTCAACGCCACTAGAGTTATTTGATGGTGGAGCAGGCCTGGGCCTGCCTCCTCTTCCAGTCCACCAACTGCTTCGAGGCTGTCTTCTCTGCCACTGCAAGCACTCCAGAGCATAGCGGCTGGAAAGAGGCCCTCAAGCGTCTGGATGCGGACCTGTGGTACAAGGCAGCACTCAAGGAGATCACCTCCCTTGTGGCCAATGGCACCTGGATTCCAGTCAAGCTGTGTCCGGGCCAGAAGCCCATTGGGTGCCGCTGGGTCTTCAAGATCAAGCGCCTTGCTGATGGCTCTGTTGACTGCTACAAGGCCCGTCTCGTGGCCAAGGGCTTCTCCCAGCATCCTGGAGTTGACTTCTCTCAGGTCTTCTCCCCCACTGCCAAGTGGGCTGCCCTGTGTGCCATTCTGGCTCTTGCTGCACTCAAGGACATGGAGCTGTTGAGTGTTGACATCTCCAATGCCTTCCTCAATGGTGACCTTGAGCACGACATTGTCATGCAGGAGCCGGAGGGCTTCGAGGAGCTTGGCCCTGGCTTTGCCCTCAAGCTGGTCAAGTCGCTCTATGGCTTGAAGCAGGCTGGCCACCAGTGGTACAAGAAGCTCGATGCTGCCTTGCAGTCCATGGGCTTCAAGTGTGTGCAGTGTGACAACAGCATCTGGGTGTACCATCGTCACGACATCCGGGTCATCATCCCAGTCTATGTGGATGACATGACCATTGCTGGCAAGTCACTTGCCAAGTGCAAGGAGGTCTGTGATGAGCTGGCCAAGCACTTCAAGCTGTGTGATCTCGGCCCCACCTCCTGGCTGCTGATGCACTTGAAGCTCACCTATGGCCCGGACTCATCCTCCCTGGAGCTGTTCTCTGCCTACACGGATGCTGACCATGCTGGTGACCCCTCCTCCGGGTGCTCCACCTCTGGCATGGTGGTGAAGATGGGCACTGGTGCCATTGGCTGGGCTAGCCGCCTGCAGTCCATAGTCACACTCTCCACTATGGAAGCAGAGTATGGGCTGCTGTCCAGGCTGGCCAGGAGATTGTGTGGCTGTGGAACCTCTTCTCGTAGTTTGGCTATGAGTCCAAAGGTCCTTCCACCTCTCTCCCACGGTGGCCCCTGTGGGCAGTCCTGCTGCCAACATGGTCTACCAAAATTTCATGGACTTCATGGCAGCTGATTCCAGCATGGCCACATCAACAAACAAAAGCTTGGCTCAGATGCCAGGTCGCAAAGATCCACTCTGTGCAATTGGAAGTGCAGCGAGTGCACTCATTGATGAAGCATTGGACTATTGCACCATTGAAATTTGCCTGGTCCAACAGCACCTTGGATCCCTTGTGTGAGTGCAATACTCTTCATGCCTATACTACCTTATGCATAACAACCCAAGCAGGCCAACCCCAACCATTAAACATATATTTAACTGGCAGCTGCCCAGGACCATAAAGGGGCGAAGGTGCCTCCTCAGTCAATATGTAGTCTTCTGCATGCGATTGCTGGAAGTCAGTCTAGACCCAAATCCATGCAAATGGTGAGTGGCCAAGTGCAGGTGATCAAATCAATACATGCTAGTCTTGAGACAGGAAAATCTGCCGAGTTGATCCAGGCAATTCACACTCTGGCCTACACCAATCTCATGGCTCAGTGTGCCACACCCAACACACCACTATCTCTATTCTCTATCATCCTTGCCATGGAAGCAAATGGCACTGGCACATGGTTACTTCCTCACCATGTGACGCCCAGACTTGCCAGTCTGACCTATATCTGCCACACAGTGGTCCTCCAAGAAATCAAGATCCAAGCTGCAGAACTTCATCAGAGCCCTGGTGGGCCACTCCTTTGCTTTGTCAAAGTGCTGGAGGACAGGCCCTTTCTGTGGCTGTGATCTCTCCAGAGTATTGCTACAGTCTGTGTCTGTCGAACCAGTGACATGAAATTTGAGTGGAAGGAAAATGTCAAATTCTTATTTGAGGGGCACCCTTACACCCTGGGTGCATATTGGGAATAGTTCATGGCCTCCATGCTCAGCTTATCAGCTCCCTTTCAGAAGTCACATGAAATATTTCTGGCATGGAGAAATATTATCTGCTACTGGTGGGAATGACCAATGATCCCTCCAACCTTACCCCGGATTCTCCTTCCCAAGCTTCCTGAGAATGGGCTCATCCCTTTTCTGGAAGCCTCCTGCAAAAAATCTGCAAGCTGTTGGGCACAGATAGTCTGGAAGACTTCTAGCAACACTCTGAAGCCGGATGTGAGTGCACAAAGAAGAGTAGCACCACATCCAAAGGCTTCGTCTGTACAGGGTGATTACATAATCATACAAAGACACCGAAAAGAAAGAAAAATGGACACAACTCAGAATAGAACTTCTGCTCTATGAATCTGTCAGTGGTCCGAAGACATACCACCAACACAAGCCTGGTGGTCAGTTCTTCAACAAAGAAGGAAAGGCCAAGATTGCCAAGTTGCAGGAGTCTTCTGGGCATTTGCAGGAACACCGCAAGCTACTCTAGGCCAACATTTATCATGGAGGAGGGCAGCCAAAGCGTGGGACCAATTTGGAATCAGTTCAACCAGAGAACTGTACATCTTTTTGCCGGAGCCTATATTGGAAGGATGATGCCTACAATTCTCATCTTCCTCTCTCCATTGCTGTGACTGGACACATCATCAAAAGGTCAGCCTCTGCATTGTGGCCCTCCACATCTGTCTCTTCCTGCATGATTCTGTCTAGTGCCAGTGCCACCTTCGCAGCTTCTTCATCTTCTTCTCTTTGGAGGCCGACAAAACCATGGGCAAACGGCAGAGCAAGGGAGCCCAACCCCATCTGGTAATGTAGCTGAGGAAAAGGCCAAGCTGTCATCCCTTGTTGCTACCAGCCTATCATCATGCAAGTGCTGCCTTGTGAGGTCCAGCAAATTTGGAGATGGACCGGGGGGGGGGGGCTTGTTGCCCATACAGCTAAGCATTCCCACCAGCAACACCTCTAGCTTGAGCACTTGAGCTGCACCAGTGTAGAGGCAAGTGCATCCTGGCTGTCATGGCCCCACTCTTCTTTGGGATCTCACCTTGCTCAATGAGTTTTGGGAGGTTTGCAGCACGAGCAGCTTGCCAGGTGAACAATTTCCCACCTGAGTGTGCAGTTAGCAAGGGCAAAGATGGTGCAATGAGAGATTTTACGAGCCAGGAACAACATGACATTTGTGATGCCAATCCATGCTATGGTTCAAGAAAAGGGGGAGATCAGCATGGCTTCAAACTCTCTGTGCTTTGCCCATGGATCTGGTCTTCTGTGACTGTTGTGTGGCCAGCCTGAAGAGTGCCGGTCTGCGCCATGCAGCTAAGCTCTACCACAGTGTTGAGGTTCTGACAGAGCTTCTGTCTCCAAGCAGTGCTGATGTGGCACCATGACCAAATGCCTATGGCAATTCCCAGTAGGAGGGCCAGATTGTTAGGCACCAGTGAAGGCATCCAAAGAATGTGGGATGAGGGCATCATGGCCCTTCAATCCTCCCGTTTTCAGATACCTCTGCACAAGGACTACATGTTCCCCACATGTGTAAAGGCCCCTTTGAGGCCGGTCCTGGGTGTTTTGGCCAAAACAGACAGCTTAACTCGGTCAGTCTACCTGGTGCACCAACAAGCATCTCAGTAAGCTGGGTTACTCCCAGGTGGGCATAGTCCTTCAGCCATTCCTCAATGCATGGGGCATTGAGGGTGGTGCTGCCATCATGGCCTACAATGAAAAAAGCAGCCTGCTGGGTAGGGCCATCTCATAGTGCTTTGATTAGCCACATTTTATCTAGGAATGCAATGTTTCTGCCATCATCCAAGAATGAGTATCCCATGTCCTCGTTGGAGAGGTCATTGGCAATGTATGATTGCTGAATTAGCTCTATGCTGAGCCCACAGAGAATTTTGTTTGTCCAGATGTCAATCCACTCCAGTTTGACAAACACTTGTCACACCGGGGTGACCCATGAAGAGCATGGGTTGCCATTTTTTGTCATTGGTCCACCACACCTGGGGAGTACACAATGTGTAGAACCAACTGGTGATGGTAAGACTCCTGAAGAGTAGTGGCCTCTGGCTTCGCTCTAAGCTATCAATTATGTAATCAAGGAAGCGGAAACAAACTAGCTAACTATGAGTAGCTCAGGACAGAAGTGTTCATATAAAATCAGGACAAATAGTAGAAAAAAGGGAAAAATACTGTGAGTGTCAGGGATGCCTAGGGCACCTCCTCCAACAAGTCCATGAGACACTCAGGGAGGAGGAGAGTGCAAGCAATGACTGCCCATACTCCTGCTGAGAACCCATTTTCACACCCCCTTGTGCCAAATTTACACCATGTATAGTGCACAACATCTGGAACAGCATGGGCAAGATACCTCCAATGGAAATCAATAGCAGTGGTGGTGTCAACAAGGATTTTGTATGTTGGTATGCTGATAGAGCAGATGTTGCCAAGTGACAGCTTTTGCAAGTCAAAGGTCAAGAGAGGGTTGCCAAGTAGACCCAGCCCACTTGATTGCAGAAGCGACCAGTGTGCAACATGGACAGAGGACCAAATGATGATAGTGCTGATATGCACTTCTTTGTGTCCATAATTGCATTGTGCACCCTAGACTCATTTGCCATCACAAGGAGAGGGAGGAGGAAAGCACTGTTGGAGAGCACAGGTAAGCCAGGTCAAGTTTGAAGGAATGCTCAGTGGTGGGTGGGATGGTGTTGGAGTTGAGACTAATGCTCCATGAGGCAGGGAGGAGACCAGTAATAAATGGCAGTGTGGGGGGGGGGGGGGGTGCTTGGGTATATAGGAGGGTCACTCCCTTCAGTGACATGGCAGGTGCTCATGCTTGTAGGGGGTGAGTATAAAAACATTGTCTGTTGTGACTTACCATTATCATCATGTCAATTGACTTCAGTCTCCCTCTCATTGACCACAAGCACCCCTCCACTCTTGAGTCTGAGTTGGCTCATGCATGCGATAAACTCTTGGAAGTGGAGTATATTGGCGCACCTTCACTGCAAATGTTCGACATGTCGCAATAGTGTCCTTTGCAGAGGCGATGTGGTTGCTGGGGTCGGTGGGATCATAGTCAATTATCAGCACTGGGCTGTCGTGAAGACTAAGCCTTGTCACAGTGTCCACAAAATCGCCCTGTGCGAGGTTGATTACATGTCCCAAGCAACTACTGAAGACACATTAGTAAAAGTAAATGATAGAGCTGTATAGAGAGCACACCCAAGGAGAAAATCTCTCTCACAGAACATATCATTGACATCAATCACTCGCTCGGATAGCAAGTCTTCAAGCGATGAGAACATTGTACCGTTACTGGTAGCATTGTCCGTGGTGATATATCCGATCTGTGGCATGCATGAGCAGATTCGGCTGAGCACATCACAGCTAATGTATCAATGCCTTTGAATGTGTTTTGCTTGTGATACCAACGCAGTCAAGGGTATGAAGAAGATGCTTGGCCTGGTTCAGGCCATCACGCTTCCCTGTGACTGCACAGTATCCTATTAATGCTGAGCGCATCAACCACTCTGAATCTTTGACTTGGATCCAGTGCGCTGTCATGCCAAGGAAAGAACCCATATTGAATTTTTTTGTCCAGAGGTCGACTGTGAGGGAAATTCGGCCTGGACATTCCTAAATCAGACGAAGTATTGCTTCAGAAATAATAGTTATGGGGGTATTGGTACAGTTTACCTTGAATTCTTCTCTAAGTTTGTTGATGAGGCACTTGAAGATTTGGTCAATTTCAACCTTGACAGCATCCCACTTTGGTAAATCGGCCTCTGTGGCCTCGGGTCTCATGTACAAGGCTTTGCTGCGACACTAAAGAAGGAGTGTATGGTGGTTTGGGGCGTGGGCTCTTTGTCGCCAGGAGCTGAGTCTGGCATGTTCAGCGCAGACTTGGCTGCATCTTGCCTATGCTTTTCCCATATGTCCTTTGGGACGGCAGACTTGTTTTCGGTGATGTTGTCTTGGGCACACTTCTTTGCATACTCCTTGTAGTGATTACTGGCAATGTCAGGGTGAAGTGAGTTGTTGGTGCCAGTAAACCAGGTCTTGATATTCTTGTTGGGGTTGTCCTCCTTCAGCTGTCTATGGATTTGGGACATTCATCAATCAACAAACAAGTTAGGCCATGATCATATGCGTACTTGCAGCTTAGGCAATAGTGCCCCTTTTCAACCTTCTCGCCGCCCAGGCATTTGAAGCACACCTTGAGCTGGTCACTAAATATTGTTTGGATGTCTCGCGTTGAGTCTGATTTGTGGCAGGTGGGTAAGTGTTACACTAACGCATAACATAAGCATATGATGTTTGCATCCGCCAATTCAATAACTCTCCGCCTCTACAGTTATCTAAGGAATACGGTAATGGGAACCCAAAGACATATTAGGAGAAGCATGATTAGGAGTTCCCACTCCACTTGTACAAATAAGAATCCCCATTTGATTCAGATGAACCTTAGATGGGGAGTATCCAGAAAAGGATGGACCTTTGCATCAGGATGAGAACTAAGGTTCCCACTCCACAATCTGAGAAGGGATTGTTCCGTGAAGAGGTTATGCTGCAAAGAGATCATTCCAAGAGTAGCAGACACACAATGCAAGGAGGGAGCGGGCGAGTACAGTAGATACTAATAATAGCTCCTCACACATGTATATAAGAAGGAGGGCTGCTCGGAGGGATTTCCCCCAAGCAGCCTCTTGTATTCTTCCCCCCGTCGCAATCATAGCTCTTCCACTGACTCTCACCTTGACTGATCTACTCACCTTGAGTAGTGACTCCTTGTCTAGTACTGCTCCTATCATCTGAGTGATCTCCGCTGACCCCATCGCCGACGACCTTGTGTTCCATTTCACTATGCAGGCTCTGACTGGAACACCGACACAGGCGCCACATCTCACATGACTCCCCATCGCCACTGGTTCACTTCTTACACTCCACTCCGGAAACCCATCTGCCTGGCTGATGATAACATCATATACTCGGCCGGGGTGGGTTCTGTGTGCTTCCAACCAGTGGTGAATGGCAAGCCAGGTCGCCTGTTAGAGTTCCAGAATGTTCTGCATGTCCCTCTTCTCAAAAACAACCTTCTCTCTGTCCTTTTCCTCACTGTTCATAAAGGCTATCGTGTCACAATCGAAAAATCTCTTCTCTCCTTTGTGCGTGCTGGTGAATTGCTGTTCACTGCCTCAGTCCGAGCCCACTGCGCTGCGTTCCTGGATGGACACACTGTCCCACCCACCCCCAAGGCTAATCTGGCCTCCGGGAGCACGTGCAAGCTCGACTTGGCCCTCTGGCACAGGAGACTAGCCCACTTGAATGTGAGAGATGTACAGAAGATGGTCAATGAGCAGCTGGCCACGGGCATTGTTATCCACTCCAAAGGCACTCCGGACTCCATATGCGAGCCATGCCTTGCCGGCAAGCAGCATAGGGGCCCTATTCCGAAGGTGGCATCGTCTCGCAAGACAGGTGTGCTTGAGCTGGTCCATTCTGATCTGCATGGACCACTCCCTGTCGAAGCACCAGGCGGATATAAGTACTGGGTGTCATCCATTGATGATGCCAGTCGCTTTATGTTTGTTGTGCCCCTTCGCAACAAGAGTGATGCCTTTGGAGCCTGGAAGCAGTACCTGGCTTAT
>KL198019.1:1336045-1369303 GCA_000697705.1 Botryobasidium botryosum FD-172 SS1 | reverse complement strand
GTGGCGAAACTATTTAGTGTCCCGGGGGTTTTGTTATAACCGGTCCCGGAACACCTTAGACCCTGTCTCATACCTTATAGGGACTGTCCTACAGATGCATTTTCGGTCGAGACTTTATAGAACTCCTCCCACACTCAACCGATCCTCAATCACTGCGGTAGTTTTTCTTTTAGTATCAACCTCATTCCACTAAAAATGTCACAGGGGCAAGGATCAGCTGTGCTTATGCACCTCACGCGCTATACCAACAATGTCACATGACTTCTGTGCACCATGACGAATGGGTGTCTCCTGGGCCTGACGCCTGCATCTGCATTTCTATGATGGTTTCTTGTTGTCAGGTTGTTTATTGAAGTATCAGAATACAGACACAGCATGCATGGGCTCAATAGGCTATTCAACAAAATAACCCAGTCTTCCTCCGACATGGTCCCCCTACATCAGCAAGAAGGTTACAGGTTGTAGCAGGAAGGGGTTGTTAGTGGCTTCTATGGACTGCTATAGAGTGCCTAGTAGCAGGTCATAGTGCCCATAGCACTGTAGCATGTAGACCCTGGTCTACTGCTCTGGTGCTATGGCTGCTACAAACTGCTATTGAGCACTTTAGAGAGTCATGTAGTACTTACTAACAACCCCTTGTTGCTACCACCCCAGACCTTTTTGCTGATGTACCCAACCCCTGTTGCCTATCAAGGATTGCAGGAAATCTTCATATGGAGAGGTTTACGAGCAGTAATAGAAACATCTTCGAGTAAATGGTTGACCTCCTATGTGGTGTCAATCCCTGCATATTGCTCTGAAGAGCAAAATAGAAGATCAAAGATTTAATCATGTACTATGGTGGTCAATAAGTCGCTGACCGATATGATTTGCTTCCAAGACCGCCCCCTGCCTGACTCGATTTTTCTCATCCACTCCTAATTTTTGTAGATACAAATGGCATACAGAAATATAGAAAAGGGGTAGCTAAGTATGAATTTGATAATGAGTCGCACCACCCTTTGCTTTTATGACTGCTGCAACTCGACGCGGCATGGACTTCACAAGCTGTGAGCACATCTTCAGAGTGATTTTGTACCATTCTTCTTCCAGCATTGCAAAGAGCTGGTCCTTGTTACGGGGTTGTGGAAAGTGTGCCCTGACCTTTCTGTCCAAGAGATCCCATAGGTTCTCAGTTGGTGAGAGATCAGGGCTTGATGCAGGCCAAGAAAGGGGGGGTATCTTGGCCTTGATACACCACTCACGCACTATCCTTGCATGGTGAGCTGGTGCACCATCCTGCTGGAGAAGCGCATAGCAGTGCTGTTTCTGAAACTTGTGGAAAAAGGGAGAAAAATGGTCTTGGAGGATGGAGAGATACTGAAATTGGTCGAGTGAGCCATCAATCCAAACAAGTGGTCCCACCCCTGACACACTCATACAGCCCCAGACCATTAGTTTTCCACTGGATCCCTGTTGCTTTGGGGCCATGAACCCCTTCTGGTACTTGTCACCTCGTCGCCACCAAACATGCTGCCAGCACTCGCTGAGAATTGTGAAGATTGATTCATCAGTCCATACCACCTTGGCCCATTTTGCGACGGACCATTGCTGACGCGACAGGCACCAGTTTTTACGCTGCCGCCAGTTTCTGAGTGTTAGGAGAGGCTTAAAGGCAACTACATAGCTGCCTAAACCCAGCCACCTTATATAACCTCATAGTATATTTCAAGAGTAGTTGAGGTTAGGGCTTGGAGAGGAGTACAAAACTATTGAGAATACAAGCCAAGAACCAATAGGGACCAGCTCCTGAATCTCGGGTACCGCAGCTCCGGTGATTTTATTGAGGAAGCGAATAAGCATTTAGAGTCCAGCATTCCTATGCTCACCGAATGGACTCGTGAATCCAAAGCATTCACAAGTCCAAGTATATTCATCTCCTCTGGCCATGGCATGAGGACAACGCATGCTGCTTACAATAAGGCATAAAAAATCATTAGTCAGCCAATTTGCATTAAACAGCCATCCTTTATTTTTGCAACCACTCAATAATTGGCTAGTCATACACACCAGAGACTTATGAGTAGCATAGGAGGAGGCTATAGCTATAGCTACATAGCTTTAAAGTATCAGGATATCAACATCCAAATAAAAAATGATGACTCAAATCAGAACTCACCTAAGGAAGTCCAAGGTACTTCTTGCTTGATTTCACTCTGCTCATTCCACATATGGCAGTAAGCTCTATATGGCTTAGTTTTGGTGTGCCTGGTGATTCATTTTAAGCTACTACAAGCCAATTCCATAAGTGCATTGATGAGATCAAGTCAAATGGAGTATCAGGTCCTGTGGAGCCACATCAAGTAAGCACATATGATACACTGACCTTGAGCAACAGCTTTATACTCCATTTTTTTGTGGTCATGACTTTGATAAGCCTATCAGCTACCTGTAAAGAATGGAAGTGTTGCCCGAGGTTAAATTGTATTCATCAAGTAGAAAAAAAAGGGGGGAAACAGCCCTCCTCACTGCATCAACAATTTTTTTCCCATGCTCAACGAAATTAGTCCTACTCTACAATCCTGTGGATTATAGAGGTCCTGGTGGCTAGGATATAGAGGTGAAATCTATATCTCTGTGTTATGATAGTCAAGATAGCTCAAACTTATGGCAGCCCATAACACTAAGCTTCCCAAGAGGGCAATATGAAGCAAAAACAGAAACATGGGCACCATTTTCTATTGTGTGCGGAGTATAGGGTCCACAGGGGGTGCATTAGGAGGATAAAGCACAATAAAATGCAAAGTGCTATGCAATAAACATGAATTTTCACTAAAAGTACCTATATTTGGTCCTTTGGTGTCTGTGGCCTTAATTTTTGATTGAGGGGCTGTTCAAACTTATTTCTGGGTAGAATCCCCTCCATTACATGCAAGTATAAGAGACAAACACCTAAAAATTTTGTGGGGAGAAGATCCAGGGCCAAGAGGGTCAGTGAGTGTGAGCTGCAAATCAACCCTAGTACTAATAAGAAAATTGGAGAGGATAGGTGAGATGATATGACCTGGTAGTTGCTGTGGTTGGACAATGCAATGCCTGAGAGTATGACCATGCAAAAACAACCATGGTTCTATAGGTAATTTTGCAGATAAAGCAAGTGAAAGAAGCACATACCTTGCTGATGTCAGGAATGACCAATGATTTATTATGTCAGATTGTATCACATTGCATATACCACCCACCACCACTGCTCGCCCTCATTAACCACCATCCCCACTACACATCACTCGGTCCACAACAGTCGGCGCCGACTTCGCGAGCGGGCGTGTCGCTGATGCTAAGTTTCTTTATTTTTATTTATTTTATTTTTCTGATCACAACCTGAAATGCTAGCCGACAACTCTGGCCGCTGCTTTGACGACCTCAAATATTGTTGGCGCTCGCCCCTTCCCCAAATGCCCCGCTACTTTCTTTCTCATAAATCACAGTGAGTGGCGTTTTTTTACACTTTTTTAGTGTAAAATGCTTGCTGACTAATGATCTTCATAGGTATCGGATCTCAACATTGGCGGCACAACGCTTCAGAGATGCTGACCCCTTCAGCAATTCGCACACAGCACACAATGACACCAGAGCATAAATCTGACTTCGTGCTGTGCTGGCTTCACAGTCTCCCTCATGTGCTCACTCCCCCACCAGAATCCCATCTCACCATGCCTCATACTGCATCAACCACCAGTCACCCTGGTACCAGATATGCCTCAGGCTCCACCATGGCTTCCACTTCGTCTGGACAACGAGGTATGTGTAGAAATAACCAGAATCATACTGACACTCCTTCTGCCGCAGACACCACGTCAAGACGGCAAAAATGACCTGCGCAGTCCAATCCCGACGGCCAACAGCCCCCCCACAGGTGGCGATGTGCCAACGCAGACTCCAACTCTGACACTGACGATAATGACACGGGCAACGGCGGTGGCAACAGCCATGGTAACGGCAACGACAATGACAACAACACATTGCCCCAGTCGACTGATGCGACGCCGACACTCTCGAAGGAAGAGATGGAGCGGCGATGGATCGCTGAAAACTTCACCAGTGTCAAATGGCTCAACACCGACGGTACGCCAAAAACCGATGAAGAAATCCGAGGTAAATTGGTATTTTGATTCCTCATTGCGCACGCACTAATCTACCTCTTGCTACAGACATACAGATGTCAACATGGAAATCTCCCATATACGGCCACTTCAAACACAAGCCAAAGATCATTATCCATACCAAGACTGGCAAAAGAGTGTATGTGTTCAAATGCCAAAAGCCCGGGTGCGTGAAAGCATATTTTATTTTTATCTACTATTCGAATTTGAACATGGTCTCTCGATAGAAAACTGCACGGACGAACCATCAAGCACGTGCGCAACCAGACGATCACCATGAACCTGAGGAAGCACAAACAACGTTGTGCAGGCACCACCACTAAACCCCTTCTCAAATACTCGCGTGAATTGCTGCAGCTGAAACTGGCCCAATGGTGCACTAAATGCAGGTGGCTGTTTGCGCTTGTTGACGATGAGGGGTTTGGTATGTATGCTTTTACTTAAATTATGATGCAATTCAATTGATTTTCCTTTTTAAGAGGAAATCATGCAGATGCTCCAGACTGACGTCGAACTGCCATCGTCAAAGACAATTTCCTGCAATATTAAGGAGTTCAAACTCGAGACCGACAAGAATGTCCATGAGTTCTTACGGGCATGTTTCACATCAATAGCCACTTGCCCTTTGCTAACATATATTTCTCGCTAGGACGTGAAGGGCAAGATGCATGTCAGCATTGACGGCTGGGCCACCCCTAACACCATCTCATTTTTGGGCATCACACTGCATTTTTTCCATGAGGGCCGAATGTGGTGGCTCATCCTCGATTTTATTGCATAAGTATATCAGTTTTATATCTACTTTTTGTCTTGTGTCATCTCATGCTTGCCCCTCCAGAATGAACAAGTCACACATGGGCAAAAATCTGGCCAAAGCACTCACTGATTGCTTAAAAGAGTATGGACTCAATGGCTGCGTAAGTAACGGTGATTTCCTTCCGCGTCCTGGGTACTAATAACACTACATCAGATTCTTGCCGTCGTCACGAATAACACGTCCAACAACAACACCATGGTCGAGGAGCTTGAGGGGCTACTCGACGGATTTCTCGGCAAGCTCAGCCGAGGCTGCTGATTCGCGCATATCCTCAATATCACTGTAAAGGCACGTTCTTATTATTATTGATTGTATCTTGGATGCTCTTTCTGACGGGTTTATTTCAGTGCATCCTCTCCGTCTTCACCAAGACCAAGGGGAAATTGACAGGCAAACTGGATGGCAATGACAGTGATAACAAGGACGTCGATGACGACAAAGATCAGGACGCGTGTCTCGAAGTTGATGCAGGCAAGGCTGACTTTCTTGATGAGTGCCTTGACGAAGCTATAAAGACAGCATACAAGGAGATCGCACTGACTGACACTGAGCTAAGGCAGGTGAAGTCTATCCTCAACAAGGCAAGTATATTGTATTTTTGCTCTTGCATATATACAGTTAACATATTTTATTTAGATGGCCGGATTTGCCAAGAAGATCCGCTATTCTGGGCCCCTCAAAGAGTGTCTCGAGGAAGAGTGCAAGTGTGCCAAGATTGATTTCCATGTGCCGGAACGCAATGTGGCAACACGCTGGAACTCCACAGTGGTTATGCTGGATAGTGTGTTGGACTGGTCAGCCTGCGGCTACCAGCTCAAGAGAGACCTGTGAGTGTATTGATGATGAACACAAGCCCGAGAGCGGGCCAAACCTAGCTACTCCGGATGCAATCCAGGCTACAGGCTCCTGGCACCAGGGAAGGACCCCTGGCACCCCCCACTACAGGTTCCCCCCCTTTAAACTAGTGCGCGTCCTCGTGCGCTTGTGCTGACAACTACAACCCACTACTAACCAGCTACTCATGAAATGAAACAAAGAAAACGAACTAAAAGGCAGATGCTGAAAACTACTGATGACTGCAGAGACAAGGAAACCAAAATGCTATGTGGCAGCGGTCGCGTTGTGGGGTGCTTGGTAGCCGGAGGCCACTCGCCGTTGTATGGCGACTGCTCAATGGCATGGAACTTGCGGATGGGCAATGAGTGCGTCAGATTGTACCTGGGCAATGCTGGATGTGGGTGGGGGATGGAATCGACTGGAATGACCGTGGTGCTGTGCTTTGCGGCTGCGGAGTGGTCGTCATTGGCAATGATCACACGAGAAGTGCTGAACACATATCGTCGCGCGTGAATGGTACATTTGACAACACGGGCGTAGGCAAGGTGTCCTGTCCTGTCGTGGGATGTTTCACCGCGGCTGGGCGACCCACAGGGACCGAAGGCTGCATGATGTCCGGCAGACGTGTCAGATTGCTTGTAGATGGCGGAGTTGGGCACACAATGAACAATGACGCGTCTTCGCGAGTCGTGGGATGCGTTATAGGTGCAGGACGATCGTGCTTGGCTGAGCACACGACCATTGATGTAGCTGAGACCGTACTATGGTTGTACGCTGGTGGGATTGGTTCTGACGCGGGATATTCAATAGAGCGCGGCTGGCTGTTGTTGTACATCGGTTGCGCCGCAATGGGGTGTTCGTTTAGGCCAAACGAGCGCAGGGAATGGTAGGACCCCGGAAAGCCCTAGGAAATGTTATATGCTAGATCTCCTAATTTTAGGGAAAAAATTCAGATGTCTCATGCTGGAAAGTCTAAAAATGGTGCAATTTTGGGCAGAGGTCTGAGGACTAAAATGGCAAGAATGGCCCATGTCTTATGCCAGAAAGTCTAAAATGCTTGGAAATGGGGGGGAAAATCCCAAAAAATGAAAAAAGGTTAGTCTGGAGCAATGTCCGATCCCAAAACTCCGAAAATTTGCACAAAAAATTGACAATGTCTGAGGACTAATTTTCAAAAATTGGCTAATGTTATATGCCCCTGAGCCGAAATTTGGCTTTATTTGGTGCCGATTTTTTCCATTTTTGGATTGGACATATATTAGGGCTTTCAGGGGTCCTAGTGGGATGCTTGGTTGGTGGGAAAACGACGACGCCGCGTCGACGGTTGTTGGTAGAGAATTCACGTCGGGTGGGGCCGTTTACATTCATCGCCCATCTGTTGGCAGTAATCCCTCTTCCTAGTCCTGCCCTCGCTGCCCCCACTGGCTCTCGTGGTGTGTTCTCGAAGTCCCATCCGTCGGGTGGCTTCTTCGCAGTCGGCTCAAGGACGTTGGTGGCAATGATCTCGGGCATTAGTGGGTACCCGACAATAGTGGTGTTCGGCGGTGCTGGGAGCATGACAAGCGTGGTGGGCGTCGTGTACAGGGGGTGTCGTACGCAATGGGCAGTCGTCCACTGCCTCATCATCTCCTGTCGTCGTCGTCGGTCCTCCACTTCAGCCTCAGCCCGTAGGACCTCTTTGACGCGTAAAACGTGTACTATTCCCAACTCTACAGCCGCTCGTCGCCCTTCTGCCTCCATCACTGCCACTCTAGCCCTCCAATCCTCATCGAGCTGCTCCTCCTGGGCCTGCCATGCTAAATCCTCCTCCTCACGCGCAATTTCTTGGGCTTCGTATTCGCACTGGACACGCTTGTCCTCCTCGTGTGCCACTTGTCCCGACCTCTCCCATTCCTCAAACTCGGCCCAATCAGGACCCCTGAAAGCCCTAATATGTGTCCGATCCGGAAATCAAAAATTTCGGAGGTAAATAAAGCCAAATTCCGACTCAGGGGCACATAACATTAGCCAATTTCCTAAATTTAGTCCTCAGACATTGTCAATTTTTTGTGCAAATTTTCGGAGTTTTGGGATCGGACATTGCTCCAGACTAACCTTTTTTCATTTTTTGGGATTTTTTCACCCATTTCCAAGCATTTTTGACCTTCTGGCATATGACATAGGTGGTTTTTGCCCATTTTAGTCCTCATACCTCTGCCCAAAATTGCACCATTTTTAGACTTTCCAGCACCAGACATTCAAAAAATTTCCCCAAAATTAGGAGATTTAGCATATCACATTTCCTAGGGTTTTCCAGGGTCCTGCCCAATCTTCGTCAAAGGTGGCCTCACATCTCGCTTCGAACGTAAGGCGGTTCCTCTCCTCAAGGCAGGTCCACCACATGTAATCTTCCTGCTCCCTCGCTGCCTCCATTGCTCTCCATGCCAGCATAACCGTCTCCCCAAGCCTCGCCCTCGCCATATCCTCCCTCTGTTCCATCCTCCTGGCGTGCAGGGCTCGGTCCACGTTTAGGAGCTTTGGTGATACTGGCCACGTAGCATGGAATGCGGCGATAAGCAATGGCCAGCTGGCCTTGACCATGTCTGGTGAACCTGCATGCCAAGTGTCCGCGCGTGAACCGGCAGATAGCAGGCACTCGAACGCCTCACACGCTTGGCGTTCGTTTCGGTTGGCCGTTTCGCGTAGCAGATTTTCAAACCATGTGTTAACTGCCCTTTGATGTTCGGTACCCGAGAGTTGTAAGAAATCCATGTCGGGTGCATGTCGAGTAGTGATAAAATGGAGATGTGTCGTCTAGTGGTCGTCTGAGAGTATGCAATTGTGAGCCTGGTCTGGCTAAGTATAAGCTAACAGAGTTTGAATGGAAGGTGGTCGTGCAGCTACGGCCTGTGCTCGCGGTAAGTGTGCGCTCGCCCCATGCTTGATTCATTGGCTAACCCTCTATCTTTAGGGGTTCTTGAATGCTACGACACGCATGTCAGAGTCGAATACGTGCCTTATCACTGATGTGCGTAGATACACACTCAAAATGTGCCCCACCGTGTCTCTAACATCTCATCCCACAGGTCATTCCATTGATAGATGCTCTCCACGACAGCCTCGTAAATGTGGCTGCTGATGCCTCAAAATACCGAGCCATTCACCACGCTGCACAGCGGGGGATCTCAGCACTGAATAAATACTATTCTCTTACAGATGAATCTTATCTTTCTCAGTTTGTGCTTCGTGAGTTTCTGCGATTTATCCAGCATTTGATTATGATTGCTAACATGCTCATAATAGTTCTGCACCCTATGTTCAAGATGGAGTACATGCAAGATCAAGAATGGGAACAAGACTGGATTGACAGGTAGGAATGTGCCACAATAAGTACCCGCGCGAGAAAGATATTAACTTGTATTGATCTTTTTAGAGCTGTTACTCTGCTTCGCGAAACGTGGCAAACAAAATACGCACCCACGCCATCACCAACCATGCCATCAGCATCTACTCCCACACCAGCAACAGATTTGTACAATTTCAACTGCTACCGCAAGTGAAAACGATCAGCGGCCACCAGCACCGCCGGTGATCAACTCGAGACGTATCTATCAGAGCCCGTACTCAACGTCATAGATCCACTCGCTTACTGGAATGAAAAGCGACTGAGTGGTGCATGCCCAGAGCTTGCGCAAATGGCGCTGGACTATCTAACAATACCAGGTATGTTATGCACTCGCATGCTCACGTTTTATGACCTAATTAGATAAATATTTCTAGCTACATCTGTTGACGTCGAGCGTGCGTTTTCTTTCGGCTGCCACACCGTATCACTCTATCGTCACTCCCTTAGCAAGAGCACCATCCGTGTGAGCATCATCTTTGGAAATTGATGCAAGGAGAGACTTGTGGATGATGAAGACCTCATCACGCTGCTTTGGAACAAGGCTAGTTGGGCTGGGAGGAGAGGTGAGGGTGGTGCGTTGGGGGGTCAGGGTAATGGCGATGAAGGTGACAACAGTGAGGATGAAGAGATGGACTTGGATAATGAGTGGATTGTTATTGATTAGGGTGGAGTTCTTCTCGCGTGTGGAGGGCTCCTTTTCTTTTTGGGGCATTTCTCTTCTTCTAATATGTTTTTCTCCATTCATTCAATGTGTGATGCAAGAGAAAATGTCTTTGAGCCTAAACTACATGATGTGCACTTGAAGACTTAGCAGTTTTTCGCTCTGAGGTTGCATAGCCACAGACACCTGTGGCCAGAACTGGCAGCTTAGTGGATATATTGCTGACTCCGGAATGCAAAGGATTCCGGGAATGCAGCATTCTGGGACAAGGGCAAGAAGCGCGCTCCTGCCCCCACCCCCTCCAAGAGCGGGCCTGGCGCCCCCACCGCTCCCTCCACCACCCCCCTCCCTTCGGCCGTGAAACCGAAGAAGCCCACTTTCGCCGAGGCTGCCAAGTCTGCCTCTGCCTCAACCCCAGGTGCTAATCCCCCAAAATTCAACCCTTTGCCAGGACCCCCGAAAGCCCTAATATATGTCCGATCCAAAAATAGAAAAAATTGGCACCAAATAAAGCCAAATTTCGGCTCAGGGGCATATAACATTAGCCAATTTTTGAAAATTAGTCCTCAGACATTGTCAATTTTTTGTGCGAATTTTTGGAGTTTTGGGATCAGACATTGCTCCAAACTAACCTTTTTTCATTTTTTGGGATTTCCCCCCCCATTTCCAAGCATTTTAGACTTTCTGGCATAGGACATAGTCATTTTTTCCCAAATTAGTCCTCAGACCTCTGCCCAAAATTGCACCATTTTTAGACTTTCCAGCATGAGACATCTGAATTTTTTCCCTAAAATTAGGAGATCTGGCATATAACATTTCCTAGGGCTTTCCGGGGTCCTTCTTTGCCCAAAGTCGCCTTGCCTATGCGATCGAAGGCCAAAGACCCCCTCTCTGCAGCTTTCAAACCACTAACCCCTATCGCGCCCGAAGCTCAGGCTTCCGGTATCGTGGTTGTCAAGCACATCAACCGATTGCTCGCCCCATCTCACTTCCAGCTGAAGGGCTGCGCTTGATCTCCCTTCGGCAATTTCATCGCGACGCCCCACCTCTCTGAGGATGTCGCCAAGCTCCCCAGGGTCCTTCCTAGGATTCTCCTAGATATGTTCAAGGTGGAATTCTGCCACCTCACCTTCAACACCTCTTTGTTTGTTGTCATTTACAACCTCCCGCTCGGCCCCCCTGGTAACTGGACCAACCCCTTGACCATTGCCTCGGCTCTTATGGTCCAAAACAACATTCTTGAACCGCTTCCAGCCTGTCCTGGTTGCTGGCTCGCCAACCCCAACCGCCACAAGGGAACCACAGCTTCCCTGCACCTCTCCTTGTCGCCCTTGATGAAGGCGGCCATCCTCTGCTCCGGCACGCTCTTCTTTGATGGGCGCCCCCACCCAGTTTGCACCTTTACTGCCGCAAAAACCAAACCCAACCAATGCCGCCAATGCTGGCGCCTTGGTCACTTGGAGGCGTGGTGCCGTCAGATCAACCCAGTCTGCGGCACTTGTGCGCAGGGCCACCCCTCCCACCACCACCATGCTGCCGCCCCCAACGCAGCACAATCCTGCATCCTTTGTAAAGGCGCTCACCCCTCATGGACTCGCTGGTGCGTCAACTGGCACATCCAGCTCGCGGCCCAGCCACCACTTCCCAAAAAGAAGCCCACCAAACCGTCGGCCGCCTCCAAAAGGCACGCCTCTAAGGTCCCTGCTGGAACTTCTATTAACATTCCTTCTTCTACTACCAAGCCTCCGGGCGACGTAGTCACACACTTATAACTCTGCCAATTTAGTTAAACCCAGTTTTTCCCCTCGGGGTCTCATGTCCCCACCGGGGTTTTTCTCTTGTAATCACACATTCAAGGGTCTTGGTCCATGTTACCTAGGATGTACTTTAGGTAGTTTCATGCCAACAATAAGAACACCCCCCTTTACTCAAAAAAAAAAAAAAGAGGACACCATTTCCTCATCCCCTTCCTCCCCCTCCCACCTCTTACACTCAGGATTCAGACACCTCGTTGTCAAGGGCACTGGCCTGGGTGCTGAGCAATGGGTACCAGCCTCCATCACTGCCACACTCTTCAGGATGATACCACCACTACTCCCACCCCTCTGTCCACTGGGCCAAGCCTCTGTGCGTGCTGCACATGCCCCCCATCTCCCACCCTTGGTCACCATACCCATTGGGTCAGGCCTCTGTGCACCATGCACATGCCCCCTCCCTCATCCCCCTCACCTCGGACCCATGCTCCCCGCTGGCCACCCCCCTTGGGGCCCCCTCACCCCACCAACCCACCCAGGCTCAAGACAGGGGGGGGCTTGCCGCCCCAGCGCGGCCCCCCCTCTGCCCCCCCCACACCATGGAACCTCCCTCAGACCTCCCACAGTCTCTGCCACCTCACCCCCCATTGTCTCAGCCTTCTGGGCCTTCAATGCCACCTCCACCCCCAAGCATACCAAGCCCCCTGCTTCTTTGGCCCGGATCGCCAAGTTAGCTGGCATTACTCCGCCTCCACCTCTGCCGAGCGCTGAGATATCACCCCCACCCCGCTTCCTAGAAGTGCATCTGGAAATCTTCCATCAGATTACTCCAGCCCAGCCTTTGCTTCCCTTCCTCAAAGGAAGCTCAGGCCTCACCTCATGCAAGACACCCCCTCATGTCTCCTACATGCTACCTCCTACTACCCCCACCCTGCGCTTCTGCAAGGGTACCTGTTCTAGGCCCGCCTCCGGGCCAGCTCTAGTCTGGTACCCCTTCCCCCCTTCCCTCGCTTCTCCCTGCAGGCTAGGTGCTCAACAGCCCCCCCCACTTTTGATGCGCTCCTCCACCTCCCTTCTCTCCTCCAGGATTGATCAAAGGGGGATAGTCGCCAGCTCCCATACTGGCTTGACCCCCCCTGCTTCTGGACTTAGATAGTTTCTTTAACTAGTGACATCTGGGGCCTGTGCATATTTCACACTTATCTCTTTAGTAAAATAGCGTCTCCCTTTTCTCTTTCTATACTTCTCAAACCACTCAAGGGCCTTGGTCTTCGTTACCTATGTAGAATTTTGTATCACTTACTTAGTTTACTGAGTTCATCTGGCAATGCTACACCCTTTACTCCAAAAAAAAAAAAAGAGGACTCCATTTCCTCATCCCCTTCTTCCTCTCCCTCATCATCCCCAGAGATTCAGACACCCTGCTGACGGGGACACTGGCTTTGTCACTGTTGATAATGTGAAACTTTTCAGATAAACTTCCACATCTGCTTGCTGCTGCTTCCATCCCCCTCTCATCGTCGCTATGACATGAAAACGCCCCAGAGTCTCTACCGGCTCCAACCTTGACGCCCCCATGGACGTCATCCCCAAGGCTGCGCCCCCGCCACCAGCCTCCACCACCTTGTCTACGTATCGCCAATGCTGGGTACTCCCGCAAGGCAATCTCACCAACACTCAAACTCATGCAGGCAGCCAGCTGGCTACCTCCCTCAAGTTCATCAAAGGGGCCTTCCAGGCCGCTGTCGAGTTTTCCTCCTCGGATCCCGACTCGATCTTTAAAACTAGGCGCAACCTTTTCCTAGGTGTGCTGCACGTCATTGACCCAGAGACGCTGTCTTTGATCATCGCCAATGAGCCTGACTTCCTCGAGGTTGTCGCCGCATCAGGGATTCCACCCCCCCTTGCGCCTGCCGCTGTACCCGGCCCCAGCAAGGGCAAGGAGCGCGAGGCCCCTCCAGCCTCCCTCGCCCCCACCCCCAAAGCCCTTCCCCTGAAGGCCAAATCCGCTTCGGCCGCTAAGCCAAAGCCCAAGACCTTTGCTACGGCCGCCAAGGCTGCCCCAGCTTCTGCGGCAGTCAACCCACCGAAATTCAACCCATCGCCTAAGGTCGCATCCCCCATGCGTGCCAAACGCAGTGGCATCTCCTCCGTGGCCTTCAAGCCTGCCACCCCTATCGCTCCAGACGCCCAGGCCTCTGGATACACCACCATCCAGCACGTTAACTGCCTGCTGGCTCCATTCCATTTCCAGCTGAAGGGCCTTGTGTGGTCCCCATTCGGCAATCCCATTGCTACTCCAAACTCTCCTCAGTTTGTCAAGAAGTCCAAGGAAGTCCTCCCAGGGATCTTCCTTGACATGTTCAAGGTGGCGTTCACCCCCCTCTCCTTTGATGACTGCTCCAACATGGTCATCTACAACCTTCCCCTTGGCCCAGCTGATAACTGGACCGACCCCTTGGCTATGGCTTCTTTGCTCATGGCCCAAAACGACATCACGGAGCCCATCCCCACTGAGTCAGCCCGTTGGCTGGCGAACCCCGCACACCACAAGGGAGCCACGGCCTCCCTTCGCCTCTCTCTGCCTCCCCAACTGCGGGCAGCTATCTTGAAATCTGGCACCCTCTTCCTTGAGGGACGGCCCCACCCCGTGCGGCCCTCCACTGCACCCAAAACCCTCCCGAACCAGTGTCACAAGTGATGGAAACTTGGACATTCTGAGGCCTGGTGTCGCAAGGCTGCCCCCATCTGTGGGGTCTGTGCCGCCGGCCATCCTACCTCCCATCACCAGGCCGTTGCCCCCAACGCGCCTCACCTCTGCGCCCTCTGCAAAGGCGCTCACCCCTCGTGGACCTGCTGGTGTGTTGACCGGCACATCCAGCTTGCGGCTCAGCCGCCAATCAAGAAACCTACACCAGCGAAGAAACGTGCTGGGAAGGTTCCCCCCCAACCCCCCCTTTCTTGATCGGTCTTTTCCACATTAAGTATATACATTTCTCCTACACTTTTCCCCCACGTGGGGTTTTTATCACATAACACAGTTTCCAACGCAGCCCATTGGGTCGTTTTTATTTATTGGTCTCCTACTAACCCTTCCTCAGTTTGCTCTGGGGCAAGATGGACGGACTTGGTCATCAGTTACCTATGTAGAGGTGCTCATGCTCAATGTGTAGTACTGTAATTAGTGTTATGACTGTTTTCAATACTATCACCTTTACACTGTCAAAAAAAAAAAAGAGGACTCCATTTCCTCATCCGCCCCTCCCCCCTCCTTTCCTCCTCCCACCATCGCTCTCCCCTCCTTAGTGGACTCCCCCTGAGCGCCCTCAGGTCATCAGGCAGCTGAGTTGCACATTGCATCCGACAACAGCACCAACGACGGTTGCCCGCTGCACCGCCACTGCCACGTCATCGCCACCATCTTCAACATCGCCACCATCGATCACAATCGCCCACCCTGCCTCGCCAACTTCACTCTCGTCACGCCCTCCTCAGATCTGCTCGGATCGCAGATCCCCTCCCCAACCAGCTATCCAGCCCTCCCACCCACACACCCCACCCCCCGCCAATTGCCACTCACCACATCACCAGTGAACCCACTTACATTGCCCTTGACGGCCACCCTTTCTTCTGCCCACTCCTCTGCGACTCCTGTACCCGCCCAGGCTTTAGGTACATCATCGACAACACTTGCCCGAGCGCCCGCTGCACTACCTTCGCCACCACTCCGGTTGCCACCCCAACCGACATCATTGCCCAAAGACGTTGCCAGCTCGACAGTGTTGCCAACATCTCCTTCAACAACGTCCAGCACCTCTCAGAGAGCGATCTATTCAAACGCCTCTACCCTGTCCACCACGCCAGCCAGGAGATTCTCCCAGAGCTAGCAGCCCTAGCCCGCGTCAATCACAAAGATGCTTTACCCATGGACCCCGACAACGCCGCTGCCTGGCTTGCCTTCCAACGCTCCATCAGACGCCTGAACTATGACATCAACATCCAACACCAACCGCGCCCCGTCCCTGGTGGGGGATATGGACACTTCAATCATCGCTCCTCCTTCATGGAGAGACATCAAGACCGACCTTGAAAATGCTCTCTCAGTCCACAGTGAGGGAGTGACCCCAAACATCGTCGCCTTAACAGCGGCAATGTCAGCCTACCTCCTCAGTGAGTACCACCCACGCTCCGAGGACATCTCAGAAAGTGCAATTGCCTCCATATTGGAGATCTTCCATTATGCCATTCCCCACTCGAAGATCCTTGATGAGCTCATCGACAACCAGGACTTCATGTCCCTCCTTGCTGCCCAAGCCCCCAACTCCTTCCCGCCCCCAACGCCCCTCTGAGCTCCAGATCCTGTGCCAGCCAAGCTGGCCCACCCCCCCCCCCCCTTCCCCCCCTGCCCAGTCCAATGGCACCCTGGCACAGCCAAGCCCACCATCACCTATGCCCTGGCCTCTGCCACAGCCGTCAGCAAGCCCCAGCCACCCCCAAAGAAGGTTTCACCTCTTATCACAAGAAAAACAAACCGCAATGCTCCAACCCAGATGAGGCCACCTTCAAGCCTCTTGACTGGGTCACCCTCCGTCAACAGGGCGCCACCATCGTAGAGCGCCACAACACCATCTGCCAAGTCTCTGGACATGAGGCTCACATAGTTGCTGTTACCTGGTCTAGAGCTGGTAACCTTATCCTCTCCCCCGCCACCGGGATCTCCCTGGAAACTCTCCGGACGGAATCCTAGATGCCTTCCGCGCCATTT
Organism: Botryobasidium botryosum FD-172 SS1; assembly: GCA_000697705.1. Taxonomy (NCBI): domain Eukaryota; kingdom Fungi; phylum Basidiomycota; class Agaricomycetes; order Cantharellales; family Botryobasidiaceae; genus Botryobasidium; species Botryobasidium botryosum. Next base: position 1,352,942 of record KL198019.1, on the reverse strand, counting down.
GCCATTTATGGCGTCTCCTTCCATGCCCTTCACACAGGTGAAACATTCGGAGCCGTCATCCGTGACGTCACCCTGTGCTATGGCACTCAGGGGGATCAGTACACGGTAGACGAGCTCGTGACACAAATCGTTGACGAACCCCTCAACAGCATCGACCCCACCACCCTGGCGGACAACCACCACCTCATGCAATCAGCTGAGAAGCTCGCCCATAACCCTGACCAGGTTGTCATCTCCCTCCTGGTCAACTTCATCACCCACGAAACGCGCGATCACTTTCTCCTGGGAATTAACAACTCCCACAAAATCCGGATGCGAGGCTCTCGTTATTAATAAAACTATATTAAGAAGCTGGAAAGGATTTGGTCATAAGGAATGTGTCATAGGGGGACCAGTTCTAGGTGCAGTGCAGCACACATCACTGTGGCTGTGCACCAGAGAACTTGGGGGCATTCCTGAGCAGCAGGGGAGCCTTCCTTTTATACTTTTTCCAAAGCCCTGTTTGTGTCTATGTACATGCTATGAGAAATCTACATGTATGGTATGTATTTCCTTATTCATGTCTCCTTCCTTCTTTGTTTGTTTGTATAGCACAGCCACTCGGAGCCGAGCGGAGCCGAGCACAGCCACACGCTTCCGAGCGGTTCCGGACCCTGAGGCTGTGCTATTACATGAATAATAGCAATATCTCAAATATACCATAATTCTAATGTTTGATTCATTACATAATAGATCATACTACAATATTATGTAATATACTCAATATTGTATTTATTATAATAATACTCATGATTATAATATTCATTATTAATCATAGTATATTAAATATTATGATCTCAACAGTTATACAACCTCGGCTTTCAAACCTCCCAGCACCCACGTCATCCAATGCACCAAGTACTGGCAACTAGGACACTGGATATCAACATGCCCGTAGTTGGAAAGATCTGCAGCATCTGCGCGTCGACCCAACACTCCAAAGAAGAGCACTACTGTGAAGTATGCCACAAGTACGGAGCTCCCTGCCAGCACAAGGCAAAGCTCTGCATCAACTGCAAGGGCGACCATCCCGCCTACACCATGAAGTGTACCAAGCGGTATGTCAACACCGATGTTGCCCAGCGGTTAGGGGCTGTGCGACCACAATGATTCCACACCGCCTGGTGATAGGGCAGGCCAATGTCGCCCATTCCCAAGATGTGGCAAATGTTCTCCTTTCGACTTCTCTAGATTTTCACATCCTCTTTGTACAAGAGCCGCCCTGGTTTCCCACAGTCAGCGGCCAATTCATCTCTACATCCCACCCCTCTTGGGTGACCATCTATCCTCTCTCTCCAGTTCCTAACTCTGAAGCATCCCGCCCCCGTGTACTTACTTATGTCAATCACAATCTCACCGATCCTGCATATTTCCGTTTGAGACCAGATATCATGAACTCCCTCGACGCACAAGTTGTCAACATCCACATCGGGCCCACCAAAGTGCACGCCTACAACCTCTACTGGGAAGGAAAATCCCACCAGAAAATGATTGACATCTTCGACACCCTCGACCTCCACTCTCTCCCCTCGCTCTTCCTAGGGGACTTCAACACCTGCCACCGTTCCTGGGCGGCACACCCTCGCAACCACCGCAACGCGGCTGGAACCTTAGTACGGTCCTGGATTGACCTAAACCTCCTCCGGCTCCTGAGCCCACACAGGGCCCCAACCTTCTTTGACAGGCGCAGGGGCATACGCCCCACTTGCATCGACCTTGTCCTTGCCACATCCTTCCCCTCCAGTTCACTCAGTGATACACACTCCCCAGGCCTTGCTGGCACTGTCTTAGACAGTGGAGTGCACTTGTGATACTCGAGCTCATCGCCTAACCAGCGCTCCTCATCGACCACCCCAATGCAAAATCCTCGTCCAGGCTACCCGGATCGTGGTGGGTCTTCAGGCCCCATCCGCTCCTCGTCCCGCCTAGGACACCGCACCCCATCCCCGAGCCCTTATGCTCGACCCTCGTCGGTGGACGAGGAGACTGTCCCAGACAGTCAGGAAGAGACCGTCCGTCTCCCCCTCGTACCCCCTCCACCCCCCGTCTCTGAGCGAGACCGCGCATACTTCGAAAAAGCCATTCGGGGTGTGCCCAGCCTCGCCAGCGCCGCAGCCGAAGACAGGGGAGCTCCCTTCCGCGAAGCCCTCATCAGGTCCTTCCTCGGGGCCATCCTCATCACTGCCGAGTCGCTCGGACTCCCGTCCCTGCTCTCCCTCCTCCGCAACCACCCTGAGTTCGGAGAAGTAGTCACCGCCATCGAAACCGAGGCTGTCGAGCTTTGGTCCTCCACTCACCCCATGCCCCCGAACAACGAATCCCCCGAGGAGAGCGGATTTGACAGGATCTTCGGGGCCATCCCCTCTGGAAAACGCCCAGAGGACCCCACCCCCGCCCGCCTCACCGCCATTGAGAATACGCTGGCCCAGGTCCTTGCCTCCCTTAGCAAGAACACCCCCTCCCCTGCCGTCCCCCTCCCCAAGACTGGCCAGTCCTCCAAGTCTGGTCCTAAGAAGAACACCACCCCCGCCCCCAAAGGCAAGGGGGGGCCTCCGGCCCCCCAGAGCACTTCCGTGGGTCCCACCCCCTCAGGAGACACGGGCAGCAAAGCCCCTGCCCCCCTCCCCTCACAGTCGCAGTCCTATGCTGCAGCCGCAGCCTCGACTGCCAAGCCCAGGAAGTTCAACCCTTCCCCCAAGGAACCCTCGGCCTACCGTAAGAAGAAGCGCGACGAACAGCGCTTTGGAGAAGTGCTCTTTTCCCCAAGCCCAGCCTTCCCAAGAAACAATGACGCCGACTGCCCTCTCTCGGGGCCAGGCGCCCTCAAGACTCTCAATGAGTACCTGAACGCCCAGACCCCCTTGCACCATCAAGGGCATCGTGTGGACCGCCAGAGGCAACGCCCTTCTCACCCCCACCTCCCCGGACATGTGGGACATCCTGGCCAAACAGGGTGCTAACGCCCTTTCCCTCCTCCACGGGGGCCGCTCCTTCCATTGCCTCACCCACGGGCCTACAAGGGACCTCGTAATCCACGGCATCCCCGCTAAATCCACCGACCTTCCCAAAGTCGAGAACATTTGCCTCTCCCTCGCAGCCGGCCTTGCCCTGGACCCCCATGACATTGTCCGGGAGAAATCCCGCTGGCTTGTCTCCTCTCGTTCCCCTAACCCGAACAAGAGGCCACTATTCCTGGTCTCCCTCACCACCGATGAGGTAGCCGACCGACTCCTTCACCGGAACCCCCACTGGATTGAAGGAGACCGACTCACCTTCAAAGAGTTTACGACGGCTCCCACCGTCCCCAACCAATGTCGCCGATGCTGGAAGGTCGGCCACCCCACCTGGAAATGTGGGGTCTCTAACCCAATCTGTGCGATCTGTGCCGAGTTCCACGAAACCCTCTCCCACGCCTGCCCCTTCCAGGGCTGCACCGAGAGAGGAAAAGCATGCGAGCATGCCCCTAAAACATGCCCCAACTGCGGAGGCAACCACCCAGCCTGGGAAAAGTCGTGTATCGAGCGACTCATCCAGAAGGCCGCCCAGCCCCCAAAGAAGAAGGCGACCCCTCCAGCACCAAAGAAGGCTGCCCCTGACTCACCAGCCAAGGCCACAGCCGACTACATCCGGGCCATCCCCAAGGGAGCCCCGGGTCACCCAGTCCGGGATATCTCCCAGTACAAAGACATCAAGCTCGTGAAGAAATTCCGGGCCTGGTGCCTGTACAATAAACTCCCAGTCATCGGCCCGAACGATGACCCTGCCAAGTGGGCCCCCCCCCACCCCGCTTCCACCTAATTGCACGGCCTTTCTCCCCACGGTTACCCCTGTGAATGGTCGTTAGAATCGGTACCGTGAATGTTCAAACATCTCGCACCGGCCTGCAACTCGTCTTGGATTCAGCATCAGACACCCATCACATCATGGTCGTTTCAGAACTCCCATGGCACAACATCGGCGGCAACAAGAAGGGGACTGTTAAAGTCCGCGGCTGGGACCTCGCCCTGCCCTTGAACCCCCTACCTGCTGACTCTACCCCCAGGGTCGCAATATTCGTCAACAAATCGCTCCTCCCCGATCACGGGATCACGATTCACCCCACTTTTAACTCCCCAGGGATCATCCACGCCCACTTCTCGGCCCATGGCCGACGACTGGCTGTGGTTGGAGTATACCGCCCTCCAACTGAAGCCACCTCCCCTGACTCCGTCCTTTCCAAACTCACCAACTGGGATGTCCCCATCGCGGACACCCTCATCACGGGGGACATGAACGCCAGGCACTCCTCCTGGGACGTCAACTATACCAAATCGCATGTCCCTGGCAACAGGATCAGCGACTGGGCCGATGACGAGGGACTCCACCTCCTCAACGACCCTTCCATCCCCACCCACATCGCCCGCCCCGGGCAAAAAGACTCCGTTCTTGATCTATCAATGGTCAACAGCGGTCTCCTCTACAACTGGACAGCCGAGTGGTCCCACAACCAGCTCGAGCAGACAGCCGACCACCTAGGAACGACGGTCACCCTACACCCTCGCTTCAAGTGCAGCAATTCAAGAAAGCCGTCGGCTCGCCCTCGAAAGGGGTGCACCGACTGGATGAAGTTCAGATCAGAACTACAGTCGTCCCTCAAGCACTACAAACACCAGCTAGGGGCGCTTGACCCGAAAGCATCCTCCCTCATCTTTACCACTTGCCTGGAAGGGGCCCTCGCAGCAGCAGAGGGCCCAGTCTCCACTCGCAAAAACCCACTTCCTTGGTGGGACGAGGAGCTCTCTCTCCTCCGAGACGACAAAAATCGGCTGGCTAGGGAATACCGCCGTATTCCCCGCCTTTCCGCCCTAAAAACTCAAGCCGCCCAGGACCTCTCCAGGGCGCGCAGTCGTTTCCACGGCCACTTTGAGGCGGCCCGTAAACGGTACCTCGAACAACTCATCAGGGATACACCCCCTGACAAAGTCCACAACCTCAAGGGATGGGGCCTAGGTGTTAGGTCTTACCCCTCCCCCCCCTGAAAAAGGACGGGAGAACCGCCACCTCCCCCGCGGAAAAAGCGGAAATGTTCAGAGAAGCCTTCTTCCCCCCTCAGGGGAATGACTTAGCCGAACCACCCATCACCGATGAATTCATCCGTCCAAAGAGGGAATTCATCCCGGTCACACGAGCAGAAATCAAATCGGCGATCTTTGGGCCCTCCCCAAACAAAGCCCCTGGACGTTCTGGCGTCGGCTACCAAGCCCTTCGGGAAGCTTGGTCTGTCGCAGAAGACTGGATCGTCCTTATCGTCAAATCCTCCATCGAATCGGGCATCATCCCCGAGGACTGGAAACTAGCCCTGATTGCCATCATCCAGAAACCTGGCAAACCGGACTACTCTTCCCCCAGGGCCTACCGCCCCATTGCCCTCCTTGAATGTCTATCCAAAGCAGCTGAAAGGGTAATCGCGAACCGCCTCGCCCACGAAGCAGAGGAACTCGGCCTTGTACTCACCCAGTATGGCGGGCACCAAGGCCGCTCCACCTCGGATGCCCTCGCCCGTGCCCGATATATTATCGCGCGGGAAAGGGCCAAGCAGCGCTACTGCACACTACTCAAATTCGACTTCAAAGGTTTCTTTGATTCTGTTCCCAAAAACGGTCTCATACACGTCCTCTCCTCCCTGGGCTTCGACGACACCACAGTCGGCTGGGTCCAGAACTTTCTGTCTGACAGGAAAGGAAGCATCAAAGTGGACGGGCACATATCCCAGCCCGGCCCCACCTCCAGACTCCCTCAGGGCTCTCCCCTTAGCCCGGTCCTCGCAGTTTTGTACACCATGGCCTTCGAGTCTCGTCTCAAAGAGGCCTACCCCAACCTCTACAACCGGGCGTCCAAGATGCAGGATTTCATCCTCTACATCAACGACGGCCTGGTCATCCTCTCCTCCATTCACACCTGCCATCCCAATGTGTCTGCAGCTGAGGACATCATCGCCGCGATCTCGGACATTGCCTCCGAATATGGGCTCGCCCTCGACCCCACCAAATCGGAAATGTGCCACCTCATGCGTCCCCCCCGCCTCGCCCCTCCTGCCCCATCAGCAGAGTCGGGCATCACCCTAGTTACCGACCTCACCTGGCTTGGGGTCACCTTTTCCTACGACCCCGCCATGAAATCACACTTCAAACGGGTCTGCCGAAAGGCTTCCAGCGCTCTTCACAACGTCACCCTCCTGACGTCTAGAAACGGCCTTAAAGCTGAGTCAGCTATTCGGCTCTACGAATCCACGGTCTGCCCCATCTTTACATACGGCTCTCAGGCCTGGTGGGAAGGACAAAAGAGCATCTCAGACCGGCTCAATATCCTCCAAAATAAGTTCCTTCGGCTAATTATCAGGTGCTATAAAACCACCCGGCTCGCCTTCCTCCACATGTTCACCGGCATTCCCCGGATCGAAGACTGGCTCAACTACCTCTCCCACAAGTACGTGACTCAGAAGACGAACATGCACTACATGCACCCTCTCCGACCCCTTCTCTCCGAGGCGTTGGAGCGTCCCCTTAGAGGGCCTCCTGTGATCCAAGAAGTCGCAGCCGCCCTGCTCAAACTCCTGGTGGAAAACCCCGGGTACGCCGAGTTCCTCCACTCAAGGGTCCCCCCGTGGGAACCCCCGACCATGAACAAGTCATCTCTCACCCTGGTCGAATTCGACGCCGATCGCCCCTATCGAACATTCCACGCGTTCATTAGGGACTGTCAGGAAAAGGATATCGCACCCCTGTCCTTCGAACTCTGCCCGTCCCCCAACATGGACGAGGACAAAGGGCTCCTTCTCATAGGAATCTTTGTCAAACAAACTTTCTCCATAGACGTTCTTGCCCAAATAACGATCCACGGTCAGAAGGCGTCCCAAGGCGTTATAGCTGCAGGTGCCGCCCTCAACTTCCTCTCATCCCCCCGCTTTACTCTCCATCGATTCACCACCTATGGAGTCTTCTGCACCAACCGCCTCTTGGCTTCCTGTCTGGTTCGCCATCCTAGCCGTCGCATTCTCCCTTCTCCTCCACGGGCTTATGCGTACACGGTCCAACGTGCCACCCTCAAGGTCATCCACGTCACCGCCGCCCGACGCCCCCTTCGTCACCTTCGGCCACTACAAGCGTTCCGCAAGTCCCGACTTGCTCCCCAAGCGGTCCCCATCCCCGCCGTCTCTGCTCCAGTTCTGGCCCCCACCCTCGCGTGGCGCCATACGGACGCCAAAGGAAGAATGCTCCTCGCTACCTCCTTTTTCGCCAACGACCTCCCCGAAAGCCACAACGCCGATCACTTCGGTGCGGTACTACGAGTCGGCTGGACCGCCATGCGCCCCCGCCGACTTCATCTCCCTATCCCACTCCGCCTTCCCGCAAGGGAGTTCAGCTACGCAGCACGCGTCTTCTCCGGCCACTGCGTCGCCCCCGCCTACCTGGGCTCCGCCATCTTCGCCGATCAGGACTGGTTCAGCCCCGCCTGTGAATGCGGACACCCTCGCGGGTCGTCCGCTCACATCGTCTTTGACTGCCCCCTCCGGCACATCTGGGCGCCAGGGTACGTGCCCCCCCTCGGCAATCGTACCTTTGTCCAGGACTTCGACCACTATTTCCTGGGCCTGTTCCGCTCCCGCCTCTTCACATGGAGGTGGTACGCTGACCGCTGTCTCGGGACCCCTGGTGTGGCTCCCCCATGGGTTTAATTGGCGCCGCGTCCCCACGACGCCCGAATACCAGTCCCTCCGCGACGCGCTCGCTCTCTACGCCCTCCACCACGAAGAGATCCTGCCTTCCGTCCTCGCCTACGAGCTCAAACGGACACTCCCCGCATCGACGCCCTACTACCCCGTCTCCATGGCGTACCTCGACTACCGTCGCCTCCGCCAAGCCTACTTCAACTCCAACGCCATCCTTGGCCCGGAACACTTTTTGCGCCGCTACCTCGCGTCGCATGAAGTCCAATACGTCCCCGAGCTAGGCTCCCGCCAGCCCGACTGCCGTCCAGTTGTTTATGTACCTCCACATTTCATCTGAGGTGGACTTGTACTCTGACCGCTCCCAACGCCGTCATCACAAAGGGGATAGTCGTCGCCTCCCAGAGCGTCTTGACCCCCGTGGACTTAGTAGCTAGCTTCTTCGTAGTTAGTTAGGCCTATGTTTGGCATTTTTCCTTAGAAAGAATTTCTCGTCACTTCTCTTTTATTTTCAAATCTTTTTACATAACGGGGCCTTGATCATTAGTTATCTAGAATGTTTACTTAGGTAGTCTCTTGCCGACAATAGTATTACGTTCCCCCTAAAAAAAAAAGAAAAAAAAAAAAGACCTTGTCCTTGCCAACCCCCTCCTCAGGGAAACTTGCAGCCCCCAAGTCACTATAGGTAAAGTCACCCTGTTCACTGACCACGCCTGCATCACTACAGAGCTCCACTTTGTGGGACTCTCCATCCCTGAGCCCTCGCTCCCCCAGTTCAGCAGACACCTCCAAAAAGATGTCTTCGAAGCCACCCTTGCAGTGGGCCTCGCCACACACCGCTGGAGTGGGGGGTGCCAGGGGTCCATACCCGGTGCCAGTAGTAGTAGTCCCGGATTAGCATCCAGAGTCTGTAGTTAGGCTGAGTTCTTGGCATAGTTGTTCTCTGCGCTATCTCACATCACTCCTCATTTGGACTGGAGCCGCGGGCCCACCAGTCCACCACATCACCCTCGCCACCACCAACCAAGACCTCAACCAGGTCGCATCGACCCTCATGACTGTCCTCGCCCAGGCAGCCAAAGCCTCCTCCCCAAAACCCCACAAGGGCCAGAAAAAGAAAACCTGGTGGAACAAGACACTCGCCAAACTCAGCCGCTTGGTGGACCATGCCTGGCACATACTCACCCACACTCAACTCCGAGACCCCTCCCATCCTGATCTGGAGGATCTCAAACGATCGCACACGTACCTACAGCGCAAGCTCCAATTCGCCATTCGCGACTCTAAGCGCCTTTTCTTCGGGAAGAAATTAGAAGCAGTCACAGAGACCACAGTCTGGGACTACGCACACTGGGGAACTGGGCAAAGGGAGCTCCTGTCCCCTCCTCTCAAACACCCTCTCACCGGAGACCCAGTCTCTGACCCAAATGAGAAAGCTAAACTCTTCCACAAGGCATTCTTCTCGAGGGACAACATAGCCCCCTCGCCATACCCGAACTGGATACCCCAGCTCCCCACACAGCCCAACAAGCAATACACTATGCCCGAACTCCGTCACCAGGTGTTCGGCCCCTCCAGTCTGGGCTTCGGCATCCTACACCTAGCATGGGCCCAAACATGCCATCTCCAGCTCCACCTAGCAAACGCCTGCAAAGCTACCACCACTCACCCACGCCCGCTCAAGGCTACCATCACACCGGTTATCCAGAAACCCAGCAAACCCTCATATGATGTCCCAAAGTCATACCACCCCATCGTGCTCCTAGAGAGCATTTCCAAGACCCATGAGGGTATGGCTGCTGTGCACATGCAGTACTACATCCTCAAAGACAACCTCAGCCCCGACCAACTCGCGTGCCTCCAGGGACGTTCAACCATAGACGCTTCGGCAAACTTAATGTACATCATCACCAAACTCCGTGAGATACCACCAGACGCGGGCGCATACCACCGCACACACCGCAGGAAGATTGCCCTGGTCAAATTCGACATTAAGGGCTTCTTCAACTCAGTCCCCAGAGCACGTCTCATTGAACACCTCCACCGTAAAGGAATCCCCAAGGACCTTGTCCAATGGATAGCTGCGTACCTTGACGGTATGCACACCACCTTCCGCATCAACGGCATTGTCTCCAACGAGTTCGACATTGAGGAGGGTATCCCCCAAGGATTGCCCCTCTCCCCCGCCCTCGCTATCATTTTCACCAGTGATATCAAACCTTTCATTCGCTGCTATCTCTCGAGGATTAAAGGCATCTCTCACGCACATCTGGAGGAACTCCTGATGTATGTCGATGACAGTCTATTTGTACTATGGACCGGCAACAAATGGGAACGTATTGCAGAGCTGATCCCACATCTCCTCACCGCCCTGAGCGCCTGGGCGAACTCATTCAGTATCTCCATTGACCCGGGGAAAACAGAAGTCATGTGGCTGTTCCCAGATGGCCGCAGCCCACCACCCCCTCTTCCAGGCCTCAACGTCATGGAAGTGATGTGATGGCTCGGGGTTGACTACAACCAGAAGCTCACCTTCAACGCGCACGTTGCGAACATTCTTAAGAAGGCCAACAACAATATGGCCCCCTTGTTTGTCATCAAGCGCCTAAGTGGCGGGAATTCCGCCGCTGCCGCGCTGAGGTTCTATCTAGGTGCCATCCGCCCGATCCTCACATACTTGGCCCCCACATGGTGGACCGACAAAGAAGCCCACAGCACCAAACTCAACTTGTACCAGTACAGACTTCTCAATAGATGCCTAGGCATGTTTCGCAACACCTGAACATGGGTCACACTCACCCTGTCGGGGGTCCCCCCCTCAACGCCCACCTCAATATGGTCAAGAATCCCATATTACTATGCCTCACACCCTACTAGAAAAATTGTCTTGTCCATCCTGGACAACCCTCCGGCCTCCCCGCCCACCGTCCTCAAATGCTCCGCAGCGTTTATCAACACTCACGGACTTCCCACACCCTCCATCATCCACCCCGGCGTCCCCACACACCATCCCCACTCCTGGATTGTCGATGACATCAGGCACCCTCCCCAATTCGCCAGAGACAGTTACATCGTCCCCCTCCTGGAAGCTGTTGCGCTGACAGGGACCCCTGTCCTCTTCGTGGGCATAGACCACAAGAATGCCCACCTCAAGATCTTCCCCAGATTCATGCCCCCTGACTCCCCGCACACTTCAGTGGTCTACACGATCCAAATCCCCGAGCACACCATAGGTGAGTGCACCCACACAGTGGCACTCACACTCATTGATGCTATGGCCAACATGCCGGCCCACCTCCTTATGCCAGACATTGCGCTGGTCATCACTAACAAGGCGCTGGTGGATTTACTCGTCCACCCGAACCGCCATACCATTTACCATTCACACCTACACGAAATCGCAAGCCGCCGCATCCTCGAATCCCTGCACGTATTCCACATCTTTATCATTAACAAATGGCACATCCTTCACCTACCCAAGAAAGTGTTCTACTACCACCCACCAACCTACATCCCGGCCTCATTCCAGGACCACTGCCAATCCAGACGGGTTACCACCTGCAAGATCAAGCAGCTCCTCGCCCAGTCCTTCGTGGAGGACATCAAGGACCATATCCCACAAGATCACATCTTCCGCACATTCAGCCTCATCCAAGAAGCCAACGACACCACCTACCCCACCTTCATCTCCCTCCAATGCCCAGCTTCACAAACGGCTGCACTGGCTCGCCTCGCCTTGGGACACACTTTCGTTGGGTCCTACTACAAATCTCGGAATATCCCAGAGACGGAGTATTCCTGCCTGTGTGGGGTGGATGTCCAGGACATCCCACACGTCTTCCTCAACTGCCCAATAATGGCGCCTTTCAAACACCTCCTCCTTGACAATGATGGAGACCTTGACACCTCGATCTTGTTCACCAACAAGCTCGACTCGCTCCTCGAGTGGCTCAAAGCCACCAACACCTTCACCAAGCAATTTGGCTTGGTAACGATTGGGACCCCCCCTCCCCAGGGCAGTGGTTCACTTCCTTCTCCCCCTGTTCTTAGCGTAGTGGATTAGGTTGCCGGTTACTAACTCCCCCTCAGTTTTCTCATCTTATTAGTCATGTAGGCTAGATCTCTGATTTAGTTGCCCACATAAACCTTAGGTTTCAGGGCTCTAATATACATGTGTTACAAAAAAAAAAGACTCCATTTCCTCATCCTCTTTGTCCCTTCCCCCATCTTGGGTGAACGTGGAACTTATTGGAAAAACCTCCATGTCTGCCTCACTGCTCACCGCTGCCCTCCTCAATGTCCAACCCGCCCCCCACTGGGCCTTTGCACTCTAAGCGTCCCCGGGTCGTATCTGGCCCCACCAACTTCGATGATGACCCCATGTCTGGGGACGTTGCTATCTCAGGCAACTCTCGTCCTGACACCCCCTCCGATGCCAGCGCCAACATCATCCCCACGACCCCTCTCCATCGTGGACCTATCGACTGGGTGGCTGAAATGGCCGCTGAAAAACTGTGTTCAAACCCACCAGGCTCGCCCGCCGCCCACCGCAAACTCGCGTGGGATGTCCCCCAGACTCCCACCCCACGCCCCACTCAGTGTCAGCCTTCAGCCCACACTGCCCCCACCACCACCGCCGCCATCAATCCCCAGATCGAGGTTGATCGGAAGGCTCGTGTCGTCTCAAGCCTCATCGCCAACCTCACTCGGGTCGCCCCAGGAGGCTCCTCCTCCCTCACTCCTCCGCTGTGATCTCCAATCAACGTGTTTTTCTCTGTGATCCCCATGGATCTCCTTGCAGAGGCTATTGCCACCAATGCTACCCTCATGGATATTGTTACCCCCCACCAGGCACCTCCCCCCCTCCCACTCAGGTGACAGGCAGCAAGGGCAAGAAGCGCAGGACCGCTCCCGCCCCTCCCAGGGGCGCCCCCAGCGCTCCCCTCACTCCCTCCACCACCTCCAAACCCTCGGCTGCTAAGCCAAAGAAGCCCACTTTTGCAGAGGCTGCCAAGTCCGCCACCACCGCCACCACTGAGGTTAATCCCCCAAAGTTCAACCCGTCCCCCAAGATCGCCTCGCCTATGCGATTGAAGTAGGGCATGGCCGAGATTATCTCGGATCCGCGAATAGTCCCGAGAATACACTATTGACTGGACCCTGAATACTGGGCATCACGAATCCGCGCACTCAGTTGGTCATTCAAATATGGACTTGAAAGTCCGGCATTCTAAATTCTTCCCAAGGTATTCGCGAGTACTCCCCATTCGTGAATAGAGGTACATATTCGCACAAAACGTGTATGATAGAAACTGGTGGGGGGCGATAGCAGTGCTGTTGCGCCATCAACCGCCTTGCTCCCACCCTCCATCGAGCTCCATCACTGTCAACGCTCCATCGCCCTCCCCCTATCTCTTGAGATTCGTATCCCTGCCCGGCGCCAACCCTGCAATTTTTAACGCCCTCTTGATTTTGCTCTCCCTTGTTTTAGCCTCTCGGGTACCCGCCGTCCACTTGCCGCTCGCACACTGCTCGCGTTCTTGTTCACTAGCACTCACTCGCTCCCGCCCAACTCGCGTACCCCTCGCCGAGCTGCCCTTCTGGCGTGATCTCAGCTCTCTAATACGTAGTTACCACTAGCCGTTGCCAGTTGGATCAAGGCTATCACCCCCCGCTTCACGACAGCCGCAGTCTGCCATCACTCGTAGCACTCAGATTTTGGTATCCCGACATGACGCTGAGTCCCCCTGCACTATTTTTTTATCATATAAATGTCCCCTCCGTCCACACTGATCGCCAGTTGGCTTCGTTCACTCCCATCACAGTTCTCGCCCCCTAATTCACCATCGCCATCCTCGTGTCCCATGTCTCGCGGCAAAAATCCATCCTCTACTTCCAATAAAAAGGGCGCTGCTTCACAACCAACCACCAAGAATCAAGGTAAGCGGAAGCGCAATGATACTAATGAAGAATCCGATGTAGACTCCCGGCGTCGCGTGTATCCGAAAACTAAACAAGCCCATCCCCCTAAAACCACCACCCCAGCACCAAAAAAGAAGGCCACCAGTACCACCCATATAAGCAATGACGACAACGACAGCGCTGAAAATGGAGAAGATGGGAGCGACAACGCCAGCAGCACCAAGGCCGGCTCCAGTCAATCCAAGCAGCAGTCGACTTCGACTTTAGGCCCTACGCCGTCCACGGCACAGTCGACACCTTCGCGCAAGGTCCTTTCGAAGGAGGAGCTCGAGGCGCGCAGGGTGGCACTCGGTTTCAAAAGCGTCAAGTGGCTGAATGCAGACGGCACGCCAAAAACCATTGGTGAGATACACGGTGAGTTGCAGCATATGCAGTATCATATACCGTGCGCCCACGTATTTGCTTCACAAAAAATCCAGACATACAGATACGAGGATGGAATGCAAAGACCTACAGCCATTTTGAGCGCGAGCCGGCGTTTGTTCGACATCCCACAGATAAAATCGGCTATCTCTTCAAGTGTCGAACTAAGGGGTACATACGCACAGCACTACCCCACTCCCAAAACGCTGACCACTCTTAGCAGCAAACTGCACCGACAGACTGTCCTGCACAGCCGACGCAGTTCTGCGACCAGCAACCTCCTCAAACACATCGAGCGCTGCACAGGCATCCACAAGAAGAAGAAGCTCTTGAAGTATTTGAGGGATCTCTTGCGTTTGAAGCTGGCACAGTGGTGCGTGAAACGCTCGCGCCCGTTTGCGTTGGTAGCCAACGATGAATTCCGTACACCCCCTTTCTTTATTTCGTTCTTTGCTTTATCTTACTCCTTTGACACAGAGGAGATTATGCAAATGTTGCGTGAAGATGTTGAGCTGCCCTCGCCCAAAACGCTGTCCCGCGACCTCAAGGAGTACAAAACAGCCACGGACAAGAATGTCCGCGAATTTCTCAAGGTGCGCCACATTATACGCGGTTATATTATTTGTTTCTGACTGCCACAAAGTCCATCACAAGCAAACTACACATCGGCGTTGACGGGTGGTCCTCACCAAACACAATATCCTTCCTTGGTCTCACGCTTCATTTCCACCACGAAGGCGCAATGCGCCGTCTCATCCTCGACTTCCTCCCCATGACAAAATCCCACACAGGTGTCGAGCTCGTGAAGGAGATCGCCAAGTGTCTCTGGTCATATAAAATTGAAGGCAGAGTAAGTCCCAGCGCGTTGGGGTTGTTCCCCCTTACTAACTTGCATATACACAGATACTCGGCATCGTCACGGACAATGCGTCCAACAACGGCACTATGATCGATGAACTCGAAAAGTATCTCATCGGATTTTTAGGCCGGGTGGGTCGCGTTCGGTGTTTTGCCCATGTACTCAACATTACGGTCAAGGTGAGTCGTCTACTCAATATATTACTTCTTGCTATCTAACTATTTTCTCATTTTCTCATCTCTCCAGTGTATCCTATCGGTATTCTGCAAGAACAACGGGAAGTCAAAAGGTGAGCCCGCGTATGTTAACGTTGTCAATAGGGGGGGTGAGGTGAGCGTTGAAGGGGACATCGAGGAGGATGTTGAGGAGGGTGAGGGCGTCGGCGAGCTTGGTGCAGAGGGTAGTGAGGACGTCGGCAAGCTTGGCGTGGGGAGTGGTGAGGACGCCGGCGAGCTTGGCGCAGAGGGTGGTGAGGACGACATGGAGGATGACAGCGATATGCCTGGAGTGCGTGACATGAAAGGTAAAGGGAGAGCAAAGCTGTTGCCGGTCTACATTGAGGACGAGGATGTCGAGGACAAGGACAAGGACAAGGAAGATATCAACGCGCATGCAGAGCTTGACCCCGGCAAGATTGAATTCCTGGACAACTGCATCAAGTTCTCAGAGTATACGGCCGAAATCCTCTTGAGCAATGAAGATATGGCGGATGTGCGCAATCTGCTCGCAAAGGTACGTTGCCCCGGCATTATTTTGCATCATTATATGCCACTCAACGGGCCGCTTCTTTAGATGGGTGCATTCGCCAAAAAGATTCGCTATTCGGGGCCGCTCAAGGAAAGCCTGCGGGAGGAATGCCAGCTTCTGGATATCAATTTCCACATTCCAGAGCGTAACGCCGCGACGCGGTGGAATTCAACTGTCATCATGATGAACAGCATCACCTCACTTTGAGATGCTGCGGACAACCTTTGCGATCACCAGCCCGCATTGCGTAAGTATAAACTAACAGACGAGGAATGGACCATCATTGGCCAGCTCCAACCCGTGCTCAACGTAAGTACGTCTCGTTCTTCGCCTTTATTCACGCTGACCCACTCTCAACGCTGTGAAGGGCTTCCTGGACGCCACAAAGAATATCTCGGAATCGAACAAGTGTTTAGTCAGCGAGGTAAGTCGCGCTGCACTCGTTCCTGCTTATCGCATCAACGCTCACGCCTTTTTGCATACATAGGTCATCCCACTCATCGACAACCTACACGCTTGGCTTGTGGAAGTTGCCGACGCGGACACTCTTCACAAGACTGTGCGCCATGCCATGCAACGAGGAATCGCCGCGATGGATAAGTATTATTTGCTCACTGACGAATCCAATGTCGCCCGGTTTGCCCTTCGTACGTTATTTTTATCCTTATATGCATGCATGCGGTACTAATTAGCTATTGTTCACAACAGTCCTTCACCCGATGTACAAGACTGACTATATGAAGGCTCAAGCGTGGCCAGCCAAATGGATCGCGGAGTAAGTTTCTCATTTTTCCAGCACGCCACAAGACATAACACTCGGATCAATAGGGCTCTCAAGCGTCTCCGAGAGATAGTGTTGCATTCGGTTCGGTTCAAACCAGTTCGAAAACCGAACCGAGGCATCAGTTCTGGTTCGGTTCGGTTTTCTGAACCGAACCGCAAACTGCCTTTGTCAAAAAATGTAACCGGTTACGGAACCAAACCGAACCGGTTCAAACCGATCCGCTGTATAAGTGCCGCAGAGCAACCGGATGCAAACCAAAACCTCTTGCGACTCCACCATCACTGTCGTAATCGCAAAATAAAAAGATTATGTAAGCAAAACTGCAAGCGCACACTACGACAATGCCCAATATTACACATCCAATGCTTGTCCATTCATTATAATTTCACCTACGCTATCACCTTGCATTCATGTGCTT
>KL198019.1:1308559-1320759 GCA_000697705.1 Botryobasidium botryosum FD-172 SS1 | reverse complement strand
ACTTATACAGCGGATCGGTTTGAACCGGTTCGGTTTGGTTCCGTAACCGGTTACATTTTTTGACAAAGGCAGTTTGCGGTTCGGTTCAGAAAACCGAACCGAACCAGAACTGATGCCTCGGTTCGGTTTTCGAACTGGTTTGAACCGAACCGAATGCAACACTACACTCGTGGTGCGCTAAGTTATTGAAAGGAAAACTACCTAATGTGATCTGTACATGATGTGGTGAGAGCATGTCCTTGAAGCGAAAAATAAACGGGGGACTCTCACCTCAGTACACTCGTGGTGCGCTGAGGCGTTGAGTCCCTTGGATCCGGGTATATAAGATACGAAAAATACCTCCGTCGTGCGCACGGGCACACATAGCGCAGTCAATTGGCACACCTTAAAACTCCGCCCAAACAATCGAGACGCGCAGCGTCTCGATTACGTAACGGTGCTACTCAACGCCAGCACGACTTTCGCCCGCCAACACTACACTTCAACAACTGCCATATTTTTTCGGCCGCGAGCGCCTGTAAAGCGCGCGGCTGCGCTGGATATCGAAGAGGCGTGATCGTTGTTACTAGCTCTTGACCGGGTTTTGGTTTCGACTGTCCCCTTGGGGATCGGCTATATATTCTTTCTTCATGAGCGCGGGACGATCTCGACCCTCCCGTTTTCCTTTTCTGTTTCACGGACTCTTCATACTTATCTCTTATTCATGTACTTGGCCTACTCTCTCGCCCCTTAGGAGTAAACGCACTGCAGTGTTCCTTTACTCTTCCTCTCGCAGCATATCCTATATATACTATAGCATATGTACCTTCTCTCTTTCACTCTAGCTAATATCAATATAATGTCGTCTATATATTTTGGGGGCGTGGTGTTGAGTCGAGAATTATCTAAGCAACAGCCTCGCGAGTCGCGACCTCGAAGACCATTGACAAGTTTCCATCCTCTGCATGATGCTCGCGTGGCAAGATGAGCAGCCCCCTCCCCGTCGTGCTTGCCAGCTACATTGCCGGCGTCACCCTATCTCGTTCCGCTTCTCTCCCCGCCCGCATCCAGCAGCTCCATTCTTGAAATGCATCTAGCTCCCGGCAACTTGCTCCGTCTCCACGGCGCATAGTAGAAAAGCGGCTTAATGCATCCGCGGCTCACTGATGAAAAAAGGAGCAGAGGCACATCGATAAGCAAAGTACTTTCCTGCAAGCCGAGTTCGACACTGCAGGGATTCTTGGCGCTCTGATCTTCGGGTATCCGCTGCACCCACCCATATAAGTACACCCTCGCGAGCTCGGTACGAACTTGGATCTACGTGCAAGCTCAAAGATAGTTGTCTTCGACTCTCTGCCTCGGATCCGGCCCTTGATGCTCAAGCCAGAGCAGAAAAAGATGTTGGGGAGGCATACATTATTTGGCATGCGGGATGCTCAGTCCTAGATTGCATCACAGATGGGCGCTTTCATGCTCACGCAGGACACTAAAAAAACAGCGCGGAGAGCCGGCGTCCATTGATGGAGAAGATTCTCTTCCGGTTATTAGCGAAGATGGTTCAAGTGAACAACGGAATGGAGTCTTCATGAGCAATGATGCATGGCGTCCGGATATTGCTAGATCGCTCGCGTTTCTTTGTCCTACCTTCTTAGTCAAAGGAACGGGGCCAGTTTGTACAAGCTTGGCACGGTCAAGTCACCGTAGCACCCCTTCTTGACTTTTGGCGTGTTCGCGGAGAAACTGCTATCTTTGTTGCTCGTCCCAAATCACCGATACAGTCCAGCGGAAGTCAGACTACTTCTATCTTGGCCTGAAGGGGTTCTGTCCACGCGTCAGCGTTCGCATTTGTATGCCAGTCCCGGAGTTTTCGTGTACTTCAAAACCCCACATCGTATCGTGGTCGGCTGTAGCATGTCAGAACAAAGCTGAGCATGAGACCTAAAGGCGCATATGTATTGGAACTCCGAGCTGCAGTCTCGGATCCATCTGCTTGCGGAAACACAGCTCAAGGAATTGTAGAGACCTATTGGACCTCCCATTCGTTATCTCTTCCCTGCATTGGCGAGCAGCGACCATGAGTCGCGCAGCGGACTTCATGGAGTGGGCCATGGGACTTGCACGCATTTGAGAGCCCTCAGACGGGACATGTGAGTTTTCTTGACGTGCTGCTGCTCGGAACGCCCATACTGATATTCCAAGCCGCAGGCGCCTTAAAATACCGATTGAGCGGGTCTTTGTCCCGCAGTATCAACCTACCTGAAGACGAGGTCATTCGCCTCTCCACCCGAAACGGACCTTCCTCTACTACAGATGTATAACTCAATCGCTCTGAAGCCTTGCCATCACAAATATCCATATCTTGAGCTGAGTTCGGGATATTACAGTGAGAAATTGAAGATATTATTGCTCTTGCTGTGAACATAGAGTTTGACTGAGGTCTGAGCAGGTCCGGCAAGTAGTATATTCGTTTGTGCTCATATGCCAAATGCCGATGGGCTTTGCTAGGATGGCAGCGGGACACGATGTCGAAGCGAAGTGGCCGGATGCGGAGGGGCCTGTGCCACCGGAGAAGCTAACCAAGAAGGTGACTAGGCATGGCTTCACAAAAGCTTGCAAGGTACTCTTGTAAGTGTTGATGCTGTATCGGGGTTACGTCACTGTTCCTTTGAAAGAAAAACCAGGGCAGAGATCGGCCAGAGCGCGCGTAGAGAAAAGGTACCTGAGAACTTGCTCGCTTGAGAGCTAGATGAAAGCTGCTCATGATCGTACTTCTGGTT
The DNA here is from genome assembly GCA_000697705.1 of Botryobasidium botryosum FD-172 SS1. NCBI lineage: Eukaryota > Fungi > Basidiomycota > Agaricomycetes > Cantharellales > Botryobasidiaceae > Botryobasidium > Botryobasidium botryosum. Next base: position 1,318,003 of record KL198019.1, on the reverse strand, counting down.
AGGCGACAAATCTCCTTGAATCTCCTTTTGGATTGCTATATGGCCGCCAAGGTGTCTTGCGACTCGCGCGAAGTAATCTAGCCCCGAAGCTTTGCCATTCACCCCTCGCCACACGTCTACTGGAAGCTCCAAGTTCATGCTTGCCTCATCCCCAAGACTTCTGCCGATCTGGCTTCTCTATCGGCACCCGAGGTTCTACCCCGCATAGGCGTGCATTTCCGAACTTCACAAAAAATTGCTCGCCCGCACATGTATAAAGGTTCTGGAAAAAAGCGCGTCTAGGGTCAGCCCATCAAAAATGAAGTACACTCATATTATCGCCGCTCTCGCCTCCCTCGCCACCACCGCACAGGCCCATACGCGTGTATGGGGTATCTGGCTCAATGGCGTTGATCAGTGAGTGACGCGAGCACTTGACCTATATAACAAGTCGCCCTAATTCTCCTAACCGCTAGGGGTAATGGAGTCGATAACTATATTCGCTCACCGCCCACCAACGACGTCAGAGGGCAATTCCCCACCTATTGAACAACCCCTCGCTAATTCTTCTCTGCTTCACAGCCCGTCAAAGATCTCAATTCGCAAGCGATGTCTTGCAACGTGAACAACCGCCCGGTCTCCAGGACGATCGACGTCAAATCCGGCGGTGCGCAACTCAAGATTTAACACTCGCGAGAGGAATACTAAGTTGTTTAATTCAGACACTGTGACCTTTGAGTGGTTCCACGACTTCAGAGGGTCAGTTATGCTCGTTTCCTCATATTTGAGAAAAGTAGCTTATTATCATCATCTCTATTGCTAGTGATGAAATCATCGCAACCAGCGTACGCATTCTCCTGTTGATCCCATCGGCATTCCGAAATAACGAATATTGGTATTGCAGCACAAAGGACCCGTTCAGGTTTACATTGCCCCTACGAGCAGTAACGGGTTGAAATTTATTAGCATTTCCCGACCCCGTCCGCTAGCTAACACTATTGGCGCACCACAGAGCTGGTAATGTCTGGGTGAAGCTGTTCTCTGAAGCTTACACCGGCGGATCTTGGGCTGTGGACAAACTCGTCAGCTCTTCAGCACAAACACACTCTCGGGATCAATTATAGACTTGCTACCCCAATAGATCGCTGCTAAAGGCCAGCACTCCGTAAAAATTCCCAACCTAACTGCTGGCACATATCTTCTTCGCCCCGAGATCCCGACTCTCCATGAGGCGAACGTCGCCTGGAATACGAATAATGCCCGTGGAAACCAATTTTGTAAGTTTTCGCCGTCCTCTGCCCTTTTAGCTAGTGCCAACGTCGCCCTCTCCTCATAGACATGGTATGCAATGTTGCGCTGCGTTCTTTTTCAATTATCGCCCAACACGCTGCTATTCCAGAATTGTGTCCAAATTCGAGTCACATCCTCTGGATCTGTCTCCCTTCCTTCTGGTATTGCTTTCCCAGGAGGTTACACGTATTCTACCCCAGGTTAGCCCCCGTCTCCCGTGCTATACCAGTAATCATCTAACCCTGATAGCATAGGTGTTGTTTGGAATCTTTACGGAACCGACAACCCTGCCAACTACCAGGCTCCCGGTCCAAGCGTCTGGAGGTCGGCAGCTTATTCTTTCTCGTTGATACGAGCAGCGAACCTGAACTTTCATTCCGTTGACAGCGGCTCAGCTGGAGGTAACATCGGCAGGGCACCACCCCCCGGTGCTACCACCACCACTAGCGGTTCGTCTCCTACGGGTGGCACTGGCGCCCCTCTCTACGGTTCGATACCTCCTGTCCTAGCCGTTTGAGCGAGGCTTACTGATTTAACGATTAAGGCCAATGTGGCGGGATTGGCTGGAGTGGCCCCACCACCTGTGCATCTGGCACCTGCAAAGTTTCCAACGGTAAGCGGAATCCTCTACATACTGCTTCCCTTTGCGCTTTGATACTTACACGACGTACTTCGGGGATCTCGCAGAGTATTACAGTAAGTCAATTCACGAAATAGGATCCTTTATCCTTCTTTAAAGAGCTGAGAATTGATCGGTTGCACAGGCCAATGCTTGCCCTGAAGACCTTGAGCGGGGAATTTTGAGACGCAGGAGGAGGGAGCGGTGTTTGAGGCAAATTCGAGACTTCCACGCTGTTTGCTATAAATACCCTGTCTAAATAAGATTAAAAATTGCACATAATTCAACTGGAGCAATGCGCATCTTCCGGCCAATTGTATTTCAGAACTCTTCAAAGAGAAGGAGACAGGAATTCGAGGAGACTGCAAAGAGTCCTGTGACGCAGAGCGTGACTTGTCACGGTTGTCAATACTTATTACTTAGTCGGCCTGCTGGCGTGAAATCGCCATTCAAGTAGCTGCCATTGGAGCTTGTCCCCCAGATCATCGAGGAGGTCGAGCTCGACAACCTCCCCCGCCCTCTGGAATAGCGCCGCGAGACAGACTCTACTGCCGCGCTCCGCCAGCTCGCGCTCGTCAGTTTTCTATATTATTCAATCTCTAAAATGGAGATTCGCGCTCGAAGGCCGCTTTCATGCTCCGGTTGTTCAGCCCTGATGAAGGCGTAGCAAGCTTCAATCTATCACGCTATACCTGATATTCTCAAGGGCGGGGATGGGTGCGAAGATCAGGGTGAGAGGTCAAAAAAATGTAAGTAGAGTATAATTATATTGATCCACAAAATGAGCGGGAGGGGGGGGGTATTGTCAAGGTGTACATGCGGAAATCATCAAAAAACGATCAAAGGAATTCAGGCCGAAGCGACTGTGTCAGCTTATCATAAAAAGCTTTGAGCTTCACCGCGTCGGAGCAGAAGTTGTAGAGATCCAAACGTATGTTGTTCCAGGAAGGCGGTTCCTGTCTTTGCATCCCTTGACCGTTCGCCATCTGACTGCTAGTAGAAGCGACATAGAGACGATTTGTTATCCACCGGAACCCCTCCTGTCCCCCGATTACCTGCACGAAAGCGATTCCAGACTGATGGACGAATTGGGAGTATGCGAATGGCGTGTGTCGATAAGAGTACACGACATCGATGCTTTCTGGATAGCGGTCCGCCGCTTCGATATCGAGGATATAGCCAAATTCCCGAAGTATAGCATGCTCAAAGTATAGCTGTGCTTTTGCTCCTTCGGGCAACCGCCCGGAGAGGTTGGGTATCACGGGAGGTGGTAGCGCGAGCCGGATGGGAAAGCAAGACTGGAACACATTCTTGCTTTGGATATTCGCAATTTGATCCACATAACCCTCGACAAGTTTGAGGCCGTACATGTCGATAGCTTGGCCCCACCGCTGGATGAGATCATGGAGGAAACCGGCAGTCGTACCGATCCAATTGATCTCGAAGTGAAAAGCGGTGGCTGGATTTTGGATCAAGTCGTGGTGCAGCAGCGCCCGCTCGCCATGGCTGCTGCGTTTTCCAGGATCGACGTCGATGATCATCGTTTGGCTCATCAACACCGACCGTCTTCCCCTGGCCGGGCTCGGAGCTGCGCTTCTCGGAGACATGATTGGTGTGTTGGTGCCAGAAACAGGTCCAGACCCGTGTCCGGATCCGTGTCGGGAGAGCAGGCCCTCGGGAGCGAATCCGCTCGCGTCGTCGGAGGTGTGCCTCGATGGGAGTTGGAATGTACCCCGAGTTCGTTTGTGGTTGCTCGCGAGAGCGGCATACTCGCTCTTCAAGCGATAGAAGTAATACCTGGAAGGAGTGGTTAATAAACAGTGACTTTTTAGCGTGCTAACGGAGCCTTACCCGTCCAAAAACCCATGTCTTCCACTACAGTGCTCAAACAAGCCCTCTCTCAAAAGCCTGCTTCCCCAATCCAATCCTTGGTCCCTCGATGTCACGTCTTTGAACTCGCGTATCAACCAGGAGATGAAGTCATGGCCAATGAACGTATCGGCATATATCGTACGCTGCCAATTTCGGTCCTTGATGAGCGTAGGTTCCTCGCCCATGGCGACGGCGATGGCGTTAAAAGGGAGACCATCGATCGTCTTCTCGCTTTTGCGCTTTTTCTTCTTTGATCCCCCCTCGTGCAGCTCATTCAATTGTGCGATCAGATTCTCGTCAAGAACGCAGAGAGAAGGATCCAAGCATGTTGGTAGAAATCGCGTCACGTGACTGGCATCGGATTTCTCGCCCGGCCGTGACCATCGGGCCTTGGCAAACAGCTCCGCCAAGCGGTCGATTCCGAGTAACCGGATTTCCTCGTCACTGAGCAATTCGCCGGAAGCTACGCGTACCTCCTTCGGGGGATGCTCAGATGGGATCACCAGGAATCTCGTTCGCCAATATTGAAGGGAATCCGCCAGGGTGTGCTCGTGACCGGCGATCAGCATATCCATCCTGTTTCGATGCACTTGAGTATCATTTTAGGACGCATACCCGACCGACGCACCTGTTCCAACCATAGTGGTCATGATTAGGGAAATTGAATGTCGAAGAGGCCTCGGTATACCCGTCCCCAAGCTTTGGCCAAACCAGGCATTTATACGAAAACGGCTCGGTCGAGTGTGTTGTTCTACGCATGTATCGCCTGACCTGGATGATCTGTTCGACAGGGTCGTATGATATCCTGTGTATTTGATTGCTCATGGTCAGGTAGACAGGATAGTCGGTAGATTTAACCGCATCCGCGACTCCATCGGGGCGGTACGTCGTTAATGAGGACCTCGGCCGTACGCCCAGGACCTTATCGTCCGGCATCGGGGCATCGTTGTGCAGCGAGCCTACTACGAATTGGAACCCCTGTGCGAGCCGAAGAGCCGCCATCTCGCGCATAAGCAATAGCGGCCAGCTCTCGCCATCCCTCTCACTCGGTTTGCGCAATAACAGGGACGAGCTCATCTCCGGAGGAACGAGGATCTCGTACTCGGTCACATGGTAGGACGAGTCGAGCTCTTCTTTCGGAGGGAAAAAGTCGATGGTGAGTGGAAGGCACGCCGGTGCGCCCATCGACTTCCATTTGATAGGATGCTGATAAACCGGCGCAGAGAAGATGTGCTGCCACCTGCGCGCAAGGGATGCGTACGAATGCGGGAGGGTGGTGAAGGGCTGGGACGGTGGAGGCTGAGTCGACATGCGCCGAGGAACAAACGTGACAGACTCGTCAAATTGATTTGGCGATGAGACCGGTGACTCGCGGATAGAAGTGCGCGCGAGCGCAAGTGAAGGTTCCTCTTCCAGACGGAGTGTATGGTGGGCTCGATGAGCCTTGATCGCAATGGGCTGCGACACCGACTGCACGGGTTCAGGCCGGGGCGGAGTCCGCTTTATGGGCATCGGCACGGTCTTGATTTGGGGTGGCGGAGGACGTGTTACCTCAGGTAATGGGGCATTCTCCTTCCGCGGGACAGACACCGGAGCAGCCTCGGGCTGGCTGGGCCCAGATCGGAATGGCATTAAAAGCCAGCTCGTGAATGTGGACTGTGCGCGAGTCTCCCTCCGACGAGAGCCCGTCGAGGCCTCAGAACGTATGGAAGCCTGTGATGGGGAGTGGCTCCGGGGCGGCAAATGTGGGCGAGCGTCAATGGAGGGCGTCATTGGCGGGGAAGGAGCCACTTGCGGCAATGCCTCGGGAAAGCCACGGCGATGCAATGGGTTCTCCTTTGGACTCTCTTTAATGGGATCCTTCGGACCCCGCGCGGCGGTGTGCACAGGCGATGGTGCTTGTGAAAAGGATATACTGGGCTTGCGCCGTGGTGTGGTGTGCTCGAACGGCGATAAAGGGGGCTGCAGCTGTGATGGTGCATCCAGAGTCGCAACCGAGCTGGCAAAGGCAGGGACATTGATGGACCCACGAAAAGTCGGCACTGGGCGAGCCTTGTGGCTAGCAAATATATTGCTGTCGAATTTTTCTCTGGCACGCAGTTTCGGGGATTTCGTGTCATTTGGAGGATCGCCGGCGGTTGCATCTGCCTCCACCTTGGGTTCCTCCAGGTAAGGAATGGCAATCGATGAGGAAATGTCGTGCTCAAGGAGGCCCAACATCTGTATCTCGTGCATCTTCGCTCGAGGCGCAAATCTACAGGAGAAGGAGCAGTTAGCATATCAGCCGACGCATTGACTAATAAATGACATACCGATCTTCGCGAAAGGGAAGATCCCACTGATAATCCCAGAACGATACGCACACCCAAAACGGCTCCCACCAGAAAATTGGCTTTTCGTTTATGTCACGACCTGACTCTTCCGCCGCCCACAGCGGATCTGGGATTCTGTTCCCAAAAAGCTCCTTATCTTTTGAGCCCGGCCGCGTAGAGCGAAAGCTGAATATCGGGGCGCGATGAAGAGGCGCCTTTGTGAGACATACGAGGTCGACGCCGAATCCTTGGTCGAGAACCCGAGTAGTGGTGAGCCGAAGTAGCTGCTTCGAGACGTGAAAATGACCTGCTCCAGGTGTGATGATCAGCATGGAACATCCCGTCAGCGAGAACGAGCGGTCGATGTAATGTGCTTCTGTCGGGTTCAAAGCGAGATTGAGCGCCTCGAGGATAGGTCCCTCATGGGCATAGGACAATCGGCCAACCAGACGAGCAGCCGGCATTTCGCTCGACTCAGATGTTCGACAGTAGTGGTGCCAGTGATGAGTTAGGAGAATGTCGCGCTGGAAATCCCACAGAGCCTCCTTTATGCTGACAAGGTGAGGCTTCCAGTCCCGGACAACTTCCAAGTCTACGACAACCTTGTAAAAATCCTTGTACCATTCCCCTTGCTCGTCTTGCAGGAGGGGACCGGCTGCATACTCGATCTCAGAATTGTCGTAGTACACCCTCGACATGAGCACAATGCTGACGACGTGATTTGATTCCATTTCTCGCCATCGCTCGATGAGCTTTGGGAGAAATGAATGAACGATTTTTTCATAATATCGTTCTCCGTCATCTGAAAAGTCCCATAGCTCGCGGCAAAGTTGGATGAAGATGATTGACCTGGCGGACAGCGAGCGATATACGATTTTGGTTTTTGTTGTCACGCACCCCGAAGACACCTAAGCAAACGCGTCAAGGCTTAAACCCAAATGTAGGTAAAATATATATGCGCACGGGTCTACCATTGATGTATACGGCTTGGATGGTAGCGGTGATACAGCCGAGGAATACCACTTGCTGGCCAGCATAGACACATTTATCGTTCTGACTGGACGCAAGTCTCCACATTTCAGACCTCCCAAGGTATTGATCACGGAAGTAAATTTCTATCGTGTCTGCCGACACGCTTTCCTTTTCAACCTGCGTATGGTCAACGAGGATTATGGACAAATACACCAAATAAGCAATCTTCAAGTTGGCGTACCTTGGTGAGAATGACTTCGGAGTGGTTTTGAAAGTTGAGTTTGCTGGCAATTGACACCGGGATAGCTACCTAAGCCGCGGTACACTGATGTTAATGATATACCAATGCAAACGCACTAAAAGGATGGTCAGACTTACTTGCGAGGTTCCGAGCCTTGGACCTTCGGCTGCGACCCGAAAGACAAATGCGCTCGCATCGTCTTTCTGGGGAGCGTTTAGGAGGATATAATCTCCTGGAAAAATTCCTGGCCAGCTGTCGTGATTAAAGACGACCTCGTGGACGACATCGTGTATGCAGACGACGAATGCTTTGGAGCTGCCGTATGAAAGCGGAGGGGCGCGAGGCGCCGCGACAATTGTTGCAGAGCGTTTGCGAGAATGCATTGCCTGAGCCATAAGCAGGGTTGTAGACTAGCTAGGAATTTGGACACATAGATTGCTGATAGAAAATGCGACGAAGCTGGGAGCCGATATCGCTGCTGGTGGTGGTCGGCCAAGACGAGCAAGGACCGACGAGCCAATGACTTTTACCATCAACACCACCACCACCATGGGTCTACCTCGTCTCCCATCCGAAGTCATTATCCAAATCATCGAGGAGCTGGATCTCATGGGCTATCCACGCCCATTGGCATACGATCGCAGTGCTGTCAACACCACGGCACTTTGCCAGCTCACGCTCGTCAACCGTTCGTTCCACATCTGGACAACACCATTCCTCTATCGATGTGCTTCTCTCGTCACACCGGTCCGGATATCACTCTTTGCTCGCACGCTAAGAGATTTAAGTAGCTGCGAATCAAAATCCAAGCATGTGCGGGTGGTCCGATTTTCTGGATTCGACCAGTTCTTACACGCGCGGTCTGTGCGGAACATATGTGCGATCCTTCGCGCCATCTCCCCATCGCTACAGCGCCTTTTCATCGACCTCCCGCTCCTGCTCATCGATCCCGAGCAACCCAACAATGTTAAACACAAGTACGAGCCGCTATCTCGTGCTTTCCAGGGACTCTCGCCGCACACGCTTGTTGAATTCGTATCGGGGCGAGACGACCTCTTCCTAGGTCAGGTCGGCTCGGGCGCCCTGGTCTGGTCAAACTGGACAGGGCTCCGTCGACTCGCGCTATGTGCCCCCGCACTATACGACTACTTCTTTCGCATGCTCTCGCATCTCCCTTTCCTGGAAATTCTCGCGTTGACGGACCCACTCGACTTTGACGATGATTTGCAGGGGACACTCCCTTCCTCCCTACACCGAGTGGTGCTTATCGTCGACTGCACTTATTCTGTGCCCGAGCTCAAAGCTAGAGTTGATTACTGGGAAGTGTGTATCAGCGCTATGGCGATGGAGCGCGGGGCACCCGTTGACTTTGTGCGTATATATCTGCCAAGAGAGATCGATGCGGCAGACTGGACGAAGGAGAAGGTTGCTACCGGAGAACTCTGGGAGATAGACCACTGTCCATTGGCTAAGGCGCGTAATGTTTGCACCCACACTCGAAGAAGTAAGATAGTATTCCTGATAAAACTCTGAATAGCTTGCGAAATCTCTTGGTGGGACGCGTGCTTTGATTTCAACCGGCGCCGGTCGGACTAGCAGCCTAGTTCGTTAGAGCGAACCTTCCCTACGATACGCGGAGAGAGACTCCCCGGCAGGAGAATTATATCAATGTTATACCTGCACCGGCAATAATCGCTTGAACCCTGCTCTACCTCTCGTTTATTACGACGCATGCAGCCTTCGGCCGTGTACCGAGCCCTTGTGTAATGGATGACACGAAGACACATAGTCTTCGGGTCTGGTGCGAAAGACTCCACTGGCTGTATATGTGCGCAAGGTAAAAAAAAAATGAAAAGAAAAAGAGAGAAAAAGAAAGATATGGAGTCTATGGGAGCTATGCGTTGCGATTCCGAAGGATGTCCGGCAGCCATACGGTCCGCCAGAGCCGCTCCGTCTACAGACGCCTTCACTCAACCAACTCATGTATTGTCTTCGTTGCTGCTGCCTGTGCACGTTTTGAGTAGCTGCTCAGAACATTGCATTTCATGCGGTATTGTGGGCCGCACCGTTTGCATCCGCAGACGCCTATGAACACTAGTTCATATTGGCGAGGGCTAGTGCAGGATTCAGCTGTCTACAGCCTGCATCACCACCACCAT
>KL198019.1:1286446-1307279 GCA_000697705.1 Botryobasidium botryosum FD-172 SS1 | reverse complement strand
CCAGCATTCGTAGGAGCGACATGTTCTTTACGGCGCAGAAGAAAATCCCATTGAATGCTTAGCCTGGCTGAAATTAATCTCTGTGCATGTTTCTTGTGCTGTTTCGCAAAGCTTCCCGCTAATAAATCAGTAGAACGAGCTATAACATAGTCCATGCATTGTTCTCCCGGCTGAAGGGCCGTGCAAACTCTTCACGACTCGTCGGATATTGCTTTTATCACGCCACTGTCCAACAATTTTCGAATTACAATATCATCTCCCGCGTCGGAACCCCTAGAGTGAGATGTACAGTCCGATGAGCCCAGGTCACAGCACGGAACGAAGAAGGTGGAGGAGCACGCACAAGATCGTCTTGCATACTTCCTGCAGAACCTCTCCGCTCGTCCACTCAAATTTCTCTACACCACTGAGCTCATCTGCTCGAGTGGGGCCAACATTGAGAACCATGATGGGTTTGTTGAGCTCGTGCGCGCGTTTGACGAGGCTGAAGATTGTGGTTCAGCCGTAGATAAAGCAAGTACTGACGGGGGCGTCTTACCTATACGCAGAATAGGTCGCCAGCGTAGTGCCGATCACGAGCACACTTCGGCAATTATATACTTGGTTCATTCTGGTCGAGAAACGTGAATGTCAATAATAAAAGTGGCTAACAGGGTGGATATGCCCCCACGCTCGGTCTTTCAGGTGTTGGTCAATGGTTTCACCAAAGAAGACAACATTCGGCTTGAGCTTTGATGAAGTGGGTCATGAGTCGTGGCCCCATCTCACAAGCAGGAATTACACGTACTATAGAATTATGTATTCCCTTCTCCTTCGCGCAATCCTTGCACTCCGGGACGACGACGTCAGCATAATTCACCCCTTCCAGCTCGACCTAATGTCCGAAACGGTTAGAGGACACAGAAGAAAGCGATAGCAGTACCCACATCACCGTCTGGATTTCTCCGCGGCATGGCTCCCGATTGCTCAAACTCGTCCGAGATGGCCCTTAGCGTAGGGTTGAGCTCAGCCAGCGACGTCTGAAATTCCTCCCGCGACATCACATGCCCATTCTTACAGTGTACCATCTACAGCATAACCGTTAACAAACATGGAGTCAGCAACCTCTTTAGTCCCCAACGCCTGGTTCCAAGATATAGACAGACTCACCCTCAACATCCCGTGCAACTCCAGAATCCGGCTCTGAACTCTCTCCTGCGTCCAGCCCGGGACTCCACTCAGGGCCTTTGGATGCAGCCCGTCTACATTCTGTGTTATCAGTCGAGACACGAGGTTGGCGTGCTGTAGAGCTGCGATGGCATAGTGCGTGGGATTGGGCTGGGCGTCGCGGACTGGAGGGTAGCCAAAGTACGAGCGTGCCCAGTAGCGCTGTCTAGATAAATCGTATGGGCCCAGAGGGTCTTGCGATGGTGAGAGGGGCAGACGAACCTGAATTTATGGCCAACGGGCGTGGAGTCAACCAATTCGTGATACTAAAATAGAGGGTCCAAAATGAGCGGAAAGCCACAATGTGGGCACAAGCAAAGGAGAGCCTAACCCACAAATATAGGGCTGCGACCACGCAAAAAGAAATGAGTCTTTTCTCAAAGAAAAACAAAATGTGCGAGCAGAGTAATACGCACTGATAGTTTGGATTCATATACCTCCCGTCGTTCCCCCTATACGCGCGGATACCCGAGTCGACGCTGACGCCGGCCCCAGTCAAAGCGAGCACATTCCCATCCCGTAAGAGGCTTGCGATCCTTTCTATTGCGAACGCCTTGGTGGGTGGCAAGGACGAGGGCCGGCTGGGCGCGCGGAGTGGCGCTACGGGAATCCTCACTTTCATGCAGAGATGACCGCGGGTTGCAAGGCGGTGAGTTCGGCGGCTGTCGACGTCGCTTAGCGTCGCTTACGTTCGCACACCGCCCCGTTCTCATTGCTCAAGGTCGTTGGCGTCACGCATCGGCGTCGACAGCCAATCTGGCCAGTCGAGTTAACGCCCTCTTGTCCAGTCTTTGACAGGCAGCATAGCACCCTACTCCCGTTGTTCGGTATCGGGTCTACCTGAGTCTACTTTATGCTTTTCGCGCCCCTTGAGATCAAGGCCAAGGCTTCGTGGCGAATCGTCTGCAAAACACTATCCTAGTGCTTCTGCCAGTGAAATTTGGGCTCGAATTTGCACAAAGCATGGAGTTGGAGGATCTGCTATGAATCCGATCCATTGTCCAACCTACCGCGCTACCAGCAGGTTGAGCGCTGGGTAAACTCCAGTGACTGCCCCGTGACCCGTCTAGAGTAATGTCCAGCGCGCATCGGCGTCGTCCTGCGTACGCGAGCCGACATCGTGTATCTTGGGGATCCTATCATGGGACTTGCGCTACGTATACAATCTAACGCCAATCAGGATGCCATCATGCCGCAGAATTTGTACAGCCGCGAATGCCAATCAGCCTCTCGCTAATCCCGCAAGTAAGCCCATGGCGCGCTCGAGAGATCCGGCAAGGCGACACCGGTATTGAATGTCGTTGTCGTGAACGCCATCACGTCGCAAGACTCGTACGCTTTCATACGGCTTCTCCCCGAAAATGTTAGCATCCCAGTAGATCCCAGTGTGCATTTTGACAATGCTTATGAGTCGACCTTAAAGTTACAGAGCCTCGCGGATTGAAGATGGCATCTGCCACTGCAGACCGCTGATCACAGCCGCAGCGCTGACCGTTTTGAATGCCATTGCGCTTCACCTGGTCGCTGTTCGTGTCAAGTTGGCGCAAGCTGCATCTACTCCATCATTTCTGCTGTTTACCCGGACGAATCGCACAAGTGGCGCCCTCGTTTGCCATGCTGCGGGGCATCACACGTCAACGAGCTCGCTTGCACCGAGCCCCGTGTCGTCTCGCTCATAAAATCACGAGTAACAAGATCATGCACGGCTCTTTGCTCGAGACGATTCATCTTTGCAACTATAGTGCTCGTACCTAAAGCCATGTCTCTCATGGCGGGCGATCTGGACTCTGTCTATAATCTGGCTGCACTTATCGCTCTCGTTGTCGAGGCTTCCCTTTACGGTCGGTGCCTTGGCTTTTCAAACCTTGAGACTGCCAATTAGACCGAACAACCTTTCCAGGAGTATATGTCCCACTGTTCTTCGTGTGCCTCTGGATCATGGTATCTCGCAAGGATATACCAAACTGGAAGCTTATCGTGCCCCTTGTTACTATGTTCATCCTATCTACTACACATATCGCAGTGACCTTTTATATCTTTATCGAGGTGACGCTTATGTGTGAAGTCTATTGCCACTCATGCTAAATATTACCACCTTATCCATTATAGTCCTTCATGGAATCGTCGAGCCCAAAAGACTTAGGTACGACGAGAGCCGTACTATTACCTTATCCATCTTTGCTTACCATCCTTCTCTCATGGGTTTAGATTGCCTATACCCCGCTCTGACGGCGACTGACGGGCTGTATAACGTACTCAATTTCATTGGAGATGGAATCGTGGTGCGTCTTCTCGATATCCGCAGCTTCCTGGGTAGCTCATGAGCTCCAAGATATACCGCTGTTACGTCATATGCAGCTCTGGGTTCATGACAGTCGCATCTCTTATACTGCTTCACCTTGCCGCTACGTGTACGAGAACTCCCCGCGTCAAGTTTAAACCATTACACTCTGACACCTTCCTCATACTCTACAGCCACGGGAATCTGTTCAACTGCAATCTTCGGATCCGTGCATTACTCCCTTTTTCCAATGACGGAGAAGCTTGGCTTAACCAGTCGCTGCTTGTCGCTCGTACTCAACGCGACGTGCACCGGACTCATCACTCATCGCATTCTGAACTCAACGCGCATGATCTCTCCTGTTATCGGGCCGCGGCGCGCAGCGAGATGCTATGTGGCGTTGGTGATCATCGTCGAGTCCGCCGCACTTTACACGATTGTTATGGCTGTCCTAATTGGCACATACGCTGCTCGTGCGCCAACCGCCGCCGTGATTTCTTATCAAATGAGTACCCAAATCGTTGTTCGTTCGCGTCACTCTTGCATTTGTTTTTTTCCGAGTCTGATTTGTTCCCTTCTAGTGCATTGTCCCGACACTTATGCTAGTGCGCGCAGGACTTAGCCAAAGGTTGCACGGCGACTCAGCCGCAACACGTTCACGAGCAACGCCAATTCAAGTACCGGACTGGCCCGTGGAGTCGGATCGTCGATCACACTCACTACCGAAAGATGACCATGGATTCGGAGCAAGTGTGTAGTGCGCCCGAATGCCCTGAGCGTTGTTTATATACACCGCCGGACGCAGGCTCACCCCTCACTTGCGGGCTTTGTCTTCCCCTCAGAACCTTGCCCAGCACTCACTTGCATTTCGACTGGCATCACTTGGACTTGCACTCCGGCAATCATCCTATGACTCGTTAGCGTGTACTATCACCCATCTGTTTATCGAATAGAATAGCCAGAACATCTTCTCCAGATCTGGGCTCATGGCCGCGTGCGTTCAGAATCAGGCAGCGCAGCTTGCCCTCACCCTAGCTCTGCTCGAGCGTGATGTTGAAGCATAAAGCAAATCAACATCAGGCGCTTATACGCAGTGCATTACAAACCGTTGAGACGTTAGTCCAAGTTAAGCCAAGTCAGGACAGAAAGTGGAATATACATCGAGTTACATTGATTGGCCCCCAAGCAAACTTGGGGATGGGGGATATAGGTGTACAGGATAAGGAAAAAGAGAAAACGCAGGTCGTCAAAGGGGGGATGGTTCTAGGAGAGTGCGATACGGGGGCGGGTGGGATCGCATGTAACTGCTCATTTACTAGACATCGCATAGCCTGTCGTATCGAGTATCTGCGGGGCAAGGTAAGTTTTCGTGCAAGACCCAAAAGAATGATTAGAGCTCGCCTGTTTCCCGCATATCGCACATATACCTTTTTTATACGCACACCCTACGCGGACAAGAGCATCAGCAATGCTATCGTGCTGCTGGGAAGCTATATGATGGAGCATACCGTGGCAATACTTTGCAGAGTTCTGAGTGACCGTACACTTGCAGTCCTTGCACTTGCCTTGGTACGGTTGAAAACGCTTCGACGATGTTCCCGGACGACCAAGAAGCTTGTTCTCGCCAACCTTGCGAGTGGAGCCCGAGGGCTGGAATGGGTCCGGCGCGGCGAGCTTGGAAACTTTCTGTTTGGGGCAGTTTTGTGAGTACATTTCCTCGTACCAGATATACTGCGCTCGCCTTTGTGCACTTCTGGCAGACCATCGTTTAAATTTGGCTTCAGACTAAGAGTTATGACGGGCCGCTCAAGCCAGCGTGGCCAATCAGTCAGCGAGCGAGTACGATAGAGCGGATGCAAAATGGATGTAGCTCCGCTCGAATCAGTCGGAGCTAGGGCTCCGCTGCCTTTCAATCACGGACAGCGAATTTCGCACAAGCAGCTAGCGAGTACATCGATTGGGTATCAGTAAAGGCGTGAAAAGGCCAGGCTGTTTGCGGCAAGGGATCTATACATGCACCTGTGCGCCAAGCGATCGATTTTCGGAGCTGACGCCTGCTACGATTCGGACTGTCTTTAAATTCTCATATGATATTGATACTCGGGCAAATTCTCTATGCTCGTGGGAAGAACGACCACGGGTGCGACTAGAAGTCCTGAATCATGAGCGCGCAAATAAGTCGACCTAAAATTCGGATGAAAAGAACGGTAATCCGTCTTCGACAACATGCCCGCTAGTCCTATTCGACGAGGCGGCCGGGCGTCCCGACCCCTGCGAGGTTCTATGTTGACCGAATATATCTCTCCACTCCCAATCAAAGCTTTCTAGAGCTTCACACCCATCCTTATACGCCATCTTCTGGGGCTGGCGCGTGACTCCGTCCTCACCAATAGTTACACGCCAGTACTGTTCGTCTGACAAACAAAAGACTCGAAGCGTCGGCAAGAAATGAAAGGCCAATGTAGCAAGCGGGGTGTGGTCTTGAGGTCGATAGTAAGTGTGCATGCGGCAAACATTTAGTGCCCGTAGAGGAAGGCTCGAAATGCTCGCAAAAATCGAGATCTAGCACAAGAAAAAAATCACAATTATGATTTACCGTAGTTAGGCAATCGGGCAGTTTAAAGGGAGACTAACCATGACGTCCTCCGACTGCGCCCACCTGATGATATCCCAGCTCATGTCAAGAGACAGAAACATGAATGTGAGGCAGACGGTTGGGAGCTGCCCAAGGCGAGAAAGAGAGAAATCCCGGGCTTCCAAGGTAAAGGTAAGACTCCTGAGGCTGGACGTAAAGGGCCATCCATGGTAGGACTTTCTTCTGTGTGGATCATGGACAACGACCGCGCGTTGCAACCTCGCGCACGCACTCCAGACCAACTTCATTTCCTTCCACGTCCCCTCAAATGACCGAAGACGAGAGATGAATGCTGGGCGTGGTCGAGGCTCCACTTAAACGAGTTCAACGACAGCTCCTTCAGCGTGTCGCGGCAATTCAGCAGCATCCGCCCCACTGCGAACTCCTTTGTGAGGGAATAGGTCCTGTTGATATCCTCGAATATAATGGAAAGGCTGCGGAGTCCACCGAGGTCTCCCAGAGGCGAGCCGTCATCGGGCATGTGACAGTAGTCTACCAGCGTTAGGGACTGCAGTCTGCCAAAAACTAGGACGCGGGGCTGGGAAGACAAGGGTCCTGTCTCGTCGAAGACATTTCGGTGGATACAGAGACTTTGAAGATTTGGCATTCTGAGCATAACAGGGCTCCACAGGCTACTCCAATCATCCGTGCGCCAGCGAGTCCACAATGCACAGTATGTACTTTCAAAGTGGCGGACCACGCAGCCAGTTGTTGACCCTTCTGCACAGACAAGCCTTTCAAAAGAGGCCAATTGTGTGCTACTGACCATGTCGGGAAAGACGACCCGGGCGAATAGAACATTGGGGATGATAATGTCTCGGAGTGTGCGACACGTGAGTGCCAACGCCAGCAGCGATTGGCTGCCACTCACAAACGAAAAGATTTCGAGGAGTGCGTCGTAGTCAAGCTGCAAAAGTAACACTCGCGATGTGGGAGCCAGCGAAAGCAATCTGCCAAAGTGATGAGCGAGCGTGATTTAACCGCACTTGCCCGTATGCTTGCGGCTCGATGCATGCTTACTGGTGGATGATTTCCTGTGGGCCACAACCCGGAGATCTTGATGTTTGTGGGCTGGCGGATGGTCGGTCTAAAAAATAGGTGAATTGTGATATATACCATATTTAAAAGAATGAATCAAGACTCGAGACGTTGAGTCAGGCTGAGTCACCTGCCTCGGACCGATGAATACCCATAGCTATTTATGTCTCGCTGGAGCCAGGCTTCAAATGTTAGGGACAGCGGCTGCATCTCGCCATTCACCTCATGAGACCGGGCGGGGTGCTGGAAGATGCGTAAATAATTTCGTGCATGGCCGCCAATTTGAATAAAGTGGCAAGGTCATTGGCGGTCAGACCGACTAGCTCAGTTGGTTTAGAGCGTGGTGCTAATAACGCCAAGGTCGTCGGTTCGATCCCGGCGTTGGTCAATTGTTTTGCGGCCGCTACGGAAGAAGTTTGGCACATGAGTCTTTTTATATTGTTCGCAGTCTATGTATCTTATTGCCGTCACTTGCAACTCGAATGACCTGCCCCACCCTCGCATGAGGGCACGGCTGTTGGCAACCTTTTTGAGCTATGCCTTTGAGCTTTGACGATCGACCTGCCGCATGTAAGATGCCTATGGTCCAATCACAGGCGTGAGCGCGGAGTGAGTGAATCCGTATTCCGCACTGACCCAAGCTGTCCTTAGCACGTAAACGAGCAACGGGGGCTGAGGATAAGTAAGGAATCTAGCTGCTTGAGTAAGCTCGTCAAACCGCGCATAAAAAAGATTGACATGTTAAAAAACATGCAACTCACTGTGATGTATCTTTATGACAACACAGTTTATTTGGCAAGGTGATCAGGGATATCATACAACCTGAGAATGAGAACTCAAGATCACATGCGTCAAATTGTCGAGGCTAGAAGAGCTGATACGCATCAGTAGGGGAGCACCGTGTACCGTGCATCGGAGAGTTGGGACGCATAATCACGAGTGAAGCCTCCGTTAGAAGTGACGTACACCTGGGTATTTGGGTCGCCCTGTCGTGCGACCACGAAGCAAGCAAAAATACACTAATTTCAATTCCAGATGGTTCAAATATCACGTAGTACAAGGCGACGTAGTCAAAAAAGATTCGACGTCACCTCCTCAGGGCGACATGGGCATCTTCTCTCCGATCCCTGTATTTCCCGCCTTCCTGCCTACGTTGCCTACATTCCCCGCCGCGCCGCCGCGCCCTCGACCCGCCGTGCCGCCTCCAGCGTGACCGTGCCCTTGGCTGGTTTCCTTCGGCCTACCAACAAAGCCGCCCTTCTTTCCGCCGCGGCCAAATCGGATGGACGGAGGGACGAGCGAGAGAGAGTTGATGGATTTGGTAAGCGCATCAACCGAGACCTGATTACCAGAAACGCGAGCGGGAGAGGTAGTTGCTGGCTTGGATTGGGGAGCCGATTGAGACTTGGGTTTGGTTGGTGAGCGAGTCGGAGACTGTAGATGAGGCGGTTGTTCTCGACCAACAGGCTTCTTGGCCTGGGTAGGCGAGCGATTCGAAGCAAGTGGCGCCTTTCCCGCTTCCTCGGGCTCTTCTTCTTCCTCATCATCTTCCTCTTCGTCCGATTGGTTATCCCCGCCCTTGTCGCCGATACTGCCCTTGCGCTCCCTCCACTCTCCTCGTAGCAGGCTCGCACCGGATCCGTATTTGTGCAGCAGACCGCCAATGCCTTTGTTGGTTACGGCGAAGAAGTATTGTTTCGGGAACCCATGAGCAGAGATGAGGTGCAAACGCCGTCCTTTGGGCGTTTGGAACAAGCGCGGACATGTAGCGAGATGGCAAGAAAACTAAAGACGATATAATGAGACATCTATAAGACGCAAAAGAGGCGAAGCTCGCACCGTTCTTTCGCCGCGCTCTTTTCGTACAGCCGTTAGGGGATCATGGCATTCAGAAAAGTGCTATATTAAAAGGTGGCATTTGCAAATGAGACACGATCTTGACATCGCGTGAGAACGGGAAGAGGAAAGCAATGGGGAATGATGTAACAGGAAGGGAAATCACCTACGAGATCGAGAAGTCGTTCATCTGGGAATATCTTGTTGCAGCGGTCCCAAGCACAAACATGCGTATGGTAGGTCGCATAGTGCACTTCCATCTCATGGGACGAAGACAAGATCGTGGGTTTGTTGGGTGGCGAGCATGTTGGGGGGAAGTTGCACTGCAGAGGCGCCGAGGATAGATGGACGATGGAGGGAGGGGCCGGGGAAGTGCTGGTGCGGAGAAGCTTGGACCCCTCGGACGGCGCGGTGGAGTCGTCCGAGAGATCTGATGGCGCAGGCGATAGATTGCGCGGTCGCTTCAGCGCCGCCGCAAAGCGGGATTCTTCGGCGCTCGTGGTCGTCGCGGTCAGCATCGATGTGTTCGTCGCCGTCGCTGTTGTCGTTGAATAATGTCGATGACGAGTCGGCGTTACATAACAGATTGCGGATGCAAACGAGCAATTATCTAATCGCCCGGCTCTTGAGTTTCAACAACTCCGTCTCGCCACCAGCTGCAGCTGTGGACACAAGTACTGGGTTCGCGGCGGCGACCCACTGGCACTAGTTACTAGCTCCTACAGGCCACGGCTGCGCACCGGCCGCGATCTCTGTGCTGCTCTCGCGCTCAAGTATACTTAATCTGCTTGAAACAGCGTCAGACGCCACCTGCGCAGATCAGTTCAAGCACGAGGAGCACGAGGTCTGTCACATAGATATCCGGGCCCTCATTTATGGGCCCGAAGGTCTGACCAACACATTCAATCCTTCAGATGTCTCAATGGGCCGAGTCTGCACTTCTTGTGCTCACAACCCGATCCCCCATCCAGCGACTGACCGATGACGCCCTTCTCGATATCTTTGCCGAGCTCGCTGTCGCGCACGAGGAAGTGGATGAAAGATCCGTGTTTTGCATTGCGAGTGTGTGCCGCCGGTGGAGAGAGCTGATTCATGGAAGCTCGTTATTTTGGTCGTATATCAGGCTGGCGACGGATGAGCATCGCAACGTTGACCTGCGCGCCAGGTACTGGCTCAATCGCGCGCGCGAAAGGCCTCTCGTCATATGCATCGAGCTGGCTTCATCTTGGTCCTACGAAAACACGATCGACAAGAGAGCTCAGCTTGTTCGGCTAGCACAGGCGCTCCGGGACAGTACAGATCGCTGGGAATCGCTCTCGATCTGTGGTCACCCATTCTATATAGAGATATTTCTCCAGCACTGCAGTGGAGCGACGCACATGCTGACGTCGCTCAGGATAGAACTCGGCTATGGTTGGGATGGTTCTGGATATAATGATGCCGGGGCCTCCATATTGATTCCATTCACTTCTGCGGGCAGCCCTCGCCTCTACTGCGACATCTATGTCGCATGCACCAAAATTCCAAAATTTACGCCATCTTTTGGCATGGCGATTTCTTACCTCAGACTTCGGCTGGATCGAGACCTCTCTCCCTACTGATAGAAATATGGATGTTCTTCGATCGTGTCCAAACTTGACGAAATTGCGCTTGGTGTGCGGCGGGAGGGGGATAACCTTTTCAACAAGCCCAATATCCCTGCTCAATTTAGTTAACCTCCAGCTGTACTGCCATGTTGAGGAAGTAGCTACGTTTCTCGCTCTCCTTCAACTTTCCGCCCTGAAACACTTCTCCGTTTCTCAAATTCGTTGGACCCACACGGTATCGAACGCTCTCATGCGCGTCTTTCAAACGTGTCCATGTCTCGAATACATCGAGCTAAACAGAAGCGGCTTTAGATGTCAGCGTGGTGACAAATCGCCCACCCCCACTATTCCCCTGATCACCCTCCCATCCGTCACTACCTTTGACGTTAATGGAGATCCATCCTTTGCCCCATACCAACGGCGCTTGCTCCTACCTAACATCGAGCGGCTTCACCTCCAATCTACTACATTCGACGTAGCCTTTCACCTCATGTCGAACGCCGGCGGCCTCACATCTCTGTTCCTTGACAACATAACAGAGCAGCCGCACACCTATGCATATCAATTATTTCCCAAGCTCATCTCGCTCAATACCGCTATTTCCTCTGAATTTTTGGACGCCATTTGGGCCCCGAAACTGTCATCTCTCGCTATAGCAAGGCGGGCGGGTAACACTGTTTTATTTCGGGTGTCCCCACGTCGTCTTTTGGAAGGATCGGCGCCTCCACTTGCTTTCTTGCATCTACATTATGTGGAAATTGCCGACAGTGACTTTGTATGGTGTCTTGAAAGGCTACCCTGTCTGCAGGGCTTAACGCTGCGCTATTGTTCCACGTCGGACGTCGCTCTTCACGAACTCGCTACGTTCTCATCCGATCCAACGACTCCGATCCTCCCCCAGCTGGAATGTCTCAAGCTCATATCTAACGAGAACGTGACAGCATTCGGTGTCATAGCTCACGGCTAAAACTGTACGGACTCAAAGAAGCTACAAGGAAGCACCAAAGAGTCCAAATCTTTCGCCACAGCGGTCATCAATCCTCATCAACCCAAGGCCAGTCATAGTACTTTCTGGACTCCTCCCCTCCCTCCTCAGAGACCTTGACGAACCGCCCGTCGGGGTTTTGGCTATCGAACATTTTTCGCCAGCAAAACCCGAGAATGTACGAGCCACGGGGAGCCGCGCTCCGAGCCTGGCTCGGAGCTGGCTCTGAGCCACGGCAGGGTTCGGCGAGCTGTTTAGTGTTTGGTCCTGTGTAGGTTCAAACTCAACCAACGCGTCCAACTCCCTGCCGCGTCGTTGACTCAGCACCACGCCCCTGGGCAAGCCCCTCTACCCAATGGCACCCCCCGCGCGCACGGATGATACGACGGCAGGAGGGGATGAAGTTCAGCGGTAAGTGTCTCCCAAAGAATGCATCTTATATTTACCGCGTACTAAAGCACTAAACAATCATTTGCTTTGGTCACCCTTAGGAACCACCACCCATCTCCCCACCCCATGCACACCATAACCACGCCGCCGCCGCCCGTCATGTCCTCATAAATAGGTAGTACAAAAGAGCGACGGAGGGCACCAGGACGGCGGATAGAGGTCGCGACAGTGGCAGCAGACCGCCCCGACGTGCGTACCCCCAACGCGTGGGGGGTTTTTCTTCTCTTTGTTTAACTAACCCACTGCCTCTCTCCTTTTCCCCACGCCCCTACGCCCCTCTCCAATGCGCCAGGAGGACTGTACCAGCACGCGCGCGCGTAGGGATGTGAGGTACGCACCCCCCACTTTGGGCGGCGGATTTATTCTCTCCCCGCTCCCGCTTTCTCTCTCCCCCAGTCCTTTCCTCCCAACGCCCGCCCCACCCTTCCCCGTCCAACCCTTCCCAACGTGCACCAACCCCAGACGATGCTGCAGAGGGCGCTGGCGCATGTGTGCGCGCGATTGAGTGGCGCGCGCGCGCCATGTATTCGCGGAGGTGCGCGCGCGCTTGGCGCCAGCGCAATATGGAGCTCCGGCGCACAGAAGGCATACGCGAGGGGAAGGCGCGCTGGGTAGTGTACTTGAGGTGCGTGTTTCCGAATGCAGGGGGCCCTTTGCCTTCAATGTCACCCGCTGACATTTGTCTTTTGCTATGCAAGCATTCCATGCCGGCAAAGCCCCTAACGCGCGCCTCCGCGTCCCTCCATCTTTGAGTGAGGGGTGGAGGCGGCTTTTACTATTAATTACATTCTGTCTGCAAGCTCGTCGCCACCGCCCCTTGCTTGCCTCAACCGCCACCCTACATATGCCCCCTGCCGCTGACACGCCCTGACCCACCCCAAGTGGACTGGCACATACCTCACGCGCCCCGCAACGACGGGCGGCACGCTGCGCCACCCACCGTTTGGGGAGATGGAGTGAGGCGCCGTCGCGCCTCACTCCATCTCCCCTCCAAACTCGCCTTCGGCGAGTTTGGGCTTTGATAATATAATCATAAACTGTATATATCATTATTTAAAATATACATCCCATGTTCAAAAATACACAATGGCGCCAGTTCATAAAATAATAATACCGCTTGCACCGAAAACTTGCCCATGCAATATATGTGCGACAGTAAACTCCGGCGTTGAGTAGGTGTTATCTAATTACATAAGCGGCACTGCCAAATAGCGAAGCCTACCCGCCGAGGCTTGCCGAAAGCTCGGAGCAGACCCTGTAATTGTCACTTCCCGTGAGCTGTATTCCCTGCCCTGGTGTGCCTGTTGAAGTATGGCTCGGACACGACTAGGTACAAACATGTACATACATCATTCCTCGTGTAGTCCATCCGCACGCTGAAAATCCCCACGTCTTACCGTCACCATCTGCCCGTGTCTGTGTCTGTGTCTGAGCGATCCCAGCATACTGGGATCAACCCCCCGTCTCTATCTCATATATATTAACAGTGCCACCGATATCGCGATAGAGGAGAGAGAGGGGTGCGTTTGGGCAGCAACGGCGCGACTACATTCTTCCCAGTAAACGGGGGTGAGTAATATCTTGCTCGGAATGAAGCAGATATTGAGGTATCGAAGCGAGGTGAAACGGGAGGCCGTGGCGATGATATAGTGCTATTCCGAGTCGAGCTTAGTTTAGCACAGACAGCATGGGATCCAATACGAGAGAGGACAGACCATGATATGGTACATTACGTTGTGCAAACCGAGCGCACTCCCGCTCACGCTGATCGAAAGGAATTTCAAGTCGGGCACGATGTTGGCAATCTCCCCCAAGAGCTGGTATTTTTCTGATACAATGAAAGAAAGGCTTCGCAGACTTGGTGGGAGGCAAGCATCGAGATTGGTACTCTTAGTGAGCACAGTGGGACGATCAAATAGGTCGGAGTTGGGAGCGAAGGGTATGATAATGCGCTGGAGCCGGGCCCCGACTTTGACAGCATATTCTATGTCACTCCATTTCGGGCTTGCAAGAAATTCGAGACCGCGGATGAGCGAGAGGTTGACCGGATGAGTTGTCCAGTTCGCCTGCGCATGTGCCGTCCGATAGTGCTGGAGAGAAGGGAAAGCGCAGGCAATTTGGAAGCAGCAGTTGACTCCAACAGAGCGAATCTCTTAATCTCAAATTTGGTGACATGCGGCCAGACGAGGTCCTTGTCGCCGTCGAGATTGAGCTTCCATTCTATTTTATCCGAGTGCAGACGAAGATGTTCCAAAGTGTGGCGTTGGCTGAGAAGAAAGCTTCCCAAGGGTGTATGCCGATTCACAACGCAAAAATCTGAGCCGAACTCCCCATCGTACAGATCAAAAGTGCGGAGTTGTAGATTTGGCGGGGGCTCTAAAACTCGAGGTGTGCATTTCAATGACAACGAAACGAGGTGCGGCAGGGATGTGAGTATATTTGAGATGATAGGGATCGCGGTTGGAGGCATACATCAGGAAAAAGCCAACCTACTCTGGAGCACTCCAGAGCAAGCATAGGCACTGGAGGAGAAATAGCACCCCCCCTGACTCTGGGGACTCTGGCATTTTGGTAATATTGTCAGAATCTTTCATTCACCACATGAATCAGGGAGGGGGGTGCCCATTTATGCCTGTGACATGTGGCCTGTCATGTATCATTTCCTCTTTCTCACAAAAATCATGTAACAGCACCTGACTCTGGGGACTATGGGACTATAGGCACTCTGGAGAACTCTTGGCACTCTAGAGCACCTCCTGTTGACTATGGCCCAGGGGCTATTTCCTGATGTATTGCGGTCGGCAACGACTGCTACATGGGAAAGGTGCGGCATGGTCCGGGAGAACATTTCTGACGGCACAAGAGGAATGCTCCCGCGGCCGCGGTACACGTCCTTCAGGGTCAGAGACCGAACCGCGCGCGCGGAGGTCAAGCTAGGTTCGATAAGCCATTGGGGACAGCAGCGCTGGAGGGCCTCGATGGGCTGGCCGAACGGGAGATATATGGGAATAGAGATTTGTTGGTACAAGGAGTCGGGAATTATTAGCTTGTGCATCAACCGGCAAGTGACAGCCAGCGAGAGCAGTGAGCGGAACGTGTTTAAGTTCGAAAGTATGTGCCGTAGAACGTCTTCGTTCAGCTCGGTAAATGACAGCGCCTGTTGGAATAAGTGGCAGTTTAGTAAATGGCGCATATAGTCGCATGTTTTGTCGCCGGCTCTACTGACCATGGTTCGCGAATGCTCCAGCGATGGACCGCGGCGCCAATCCCAGTCTCGGGGCAGATGGCCTTCAGGCGCGGCCAGAGTTATATAGCGCGCTCGTTAGGTAAGCAGCTTGTTAGAGACGGGGGTTAGGGGCACGCTCAGGGGTATCGTTAATCTTACTTTATTTATGTATAAATAAAGACGTCATGGTCGATCGATTGCTTTAAACTTGTTGCAAACCGCCATCCTCGATACATCTCCAGCGCCCGAACACCTGATCTTTCTGACGATGCCGCCCTCCGAATTCGCAGTCAGGCTCCAGCACGGTATGTTACTGCGTCGCCCATCACCTTCCACCCAGCAAAGCTCACCCCGATCTGCCAGGCATCTCCGGCGGATTCGCGCCCCCTAACCCCTCCGCCATTTACTCCTTGGCTCGCCAATCGAACAACCCGAGCAAGATCTTTATACAATCCCAAATTCGACCCGATGGGACCCCCACGCTTCAGGACCCGAAGAACAAGGAGCTCGACATCGGGCACGCCTCCACCTCCGAGCTCATCGACGAGCTCGAAGGGATCCTCAAGGTTGGTTGTTGAGATCCATACCCGTGCCTACTTTCAGCGCTTAACTTCAATATGGGACTAGAAACTGCCGCAATTCCCGCCAGGTTCCGCGGATGCCTATGGCTTGGACACCGGCATCTTCTGGCAGAGCGACAACCTGCAATGGATGAACAGCGGGCCTCAGGGATGCGGTGGAGGATTCGGAGGGGAAGAAGTAACCAAGGAGCAGAAAGAGCAATTCAAGCGCGCCGTTGACATTATCAACGAGCTGGCCAAGCACTAATCCGCGAATACCTCTATCCCGCGCGCCTGTAATGTCTCTAATGACGCGACAGCGTTGCCAATGTTCGCAACAATAGTAGTCGTGGAAATCGTACATCTGCAGGGCAATTAACATATCACGCAGTCTTCCCGGAAACTGAGATTATACATCGTCTTGTCAACCTCCTTCTCTATCTTCTTCCAGTCGCTTCGCCGTTGGATGAATTCATAGATATCCTGCGACAGCCGCCGACACGCAACGAACAACAACTTTCAGCAAAGGAAGCCTCCCAATGACAAGATAGACAGCATTCACCTCTGGGCGATACGAACCCCCATATCGGGCCACATCTTTCACAATCTGCGCAAGATCCTTCGCATCAGACACGATGAACACATGGCCCAACATCTTCAAATTCGCGAAATCGGCAGTGATCTGGGGTATCTTCAGGGACGAGATGAACGCATGGTACGCGTTCAGGTCAGCGATGACCTGGAAGCCTCCATCGAGCGATATGATCTGCCTCTTCAAGTGCTTTTGGATGATCCTGTTAAGAATAACAATTGAAGCTCGTTTGGGCAGAGGGCGTGGTGCTAAATCTGTACGCACGCTTGTAATCGGATGCCGACTTCTTGGTAAAATACTTCCAGGACTTCTTTACTCGTGCTCCCGCGCAGCAAACTACAGTGCTTCTCGAGGCATGCAATCGACTCGCGGCAGCCTTTCGTAGGATGTAGATCAAGAGGAGTACCGTCCTCCGGATAATACTCTCGGGCAGTTGTCCGCGTCAGGATAATATGTTCTACCTGTTATCCACCAAAGGTATTAACAGTGTAACCCTTCGCGAGAGAAGTAAGGCGCAGTGGCACCTGCTGCATGAGAACGTCGGTCCCGGTGTTCAGCCCTCCAGCAACCGAGTCATCCAAGGCATTCTCGAATCTTTTCTTTTCCCGTACAACGCCGTTTAAAAAATCCGTTCGATCGATGTGAGGAGCCTATAGGGCCGGATCGAGAGTTTGTGAGATACAAAAGCTGTAGTTTAGAGGCATGCTACTTACGAGAGCCTTGTCAAAATACACCTGGACCATGGATTGTATGGTATCGGCAATATGAACCAACTCAAAAAACTGCATCAAGGGCGCGACGCTCGACGTTTCTTCGTGTTCTGCAGGCTTATAGGTCTTCATTTGGTCCATCGCCCTATGTCATTGGGCGAGTCGTGAGCTCATACCCTTGAAAGGGCTCACTCGGGGGTGTAGTGCGTGTCTGTCACTCACCGCGAGAAACCAGGAGAAACGTGCCGATCTCCCAAAGTCTGTAGCATCAGGATGAACAGCTCCTCGATCGTGTCCCGCACCCGATGCCCGTACATGCCCGGATACTTTTGGAACGTCTCGACTCGTTTGAGCGCTTCACGGTCTGCGTGTATGATTTCTAGTGCAACATCGAGAGATAGGAGGAGCTGAAGCCTGTCGAATGACGGGGTTTTTGAGGTAGGACGGGTAGTGGTGATCGAGGAAACTTGGATTATTGACGGAGTACGTTAAGTGTGGTAGGCAACGTGAAACAAGACCTTGATACTAACCGCTGGCCCTCGCATCCTGCACCTGCACCTTCTCCTTCTCCTCTTTCTTCTCTCTTTCCCTCTCCTCGTAGACAACATCAGGCGACACGACCCCATCTCCATCCCCATCTGCCAACACTGCTGACGCAGCCGGCGCACGATACTGCTTCCCGCTCCCTCCACCCGCACTCCCCCACCTCTGCGGGTTCAGCATCGTGATCCCATAAACGGCCGCCGACCCGCCCGTGACCACCATGTTCCCCACCGTTCGCGGCACGATCGTCACGGGGATCAACAAGGCGTCTGTGAAGGAGGCCAATAACGTTCGTTTCACTTGCGCAGGATTTTGATACGCCAGGAAGCGTGCGGTAGTATTTTGGGTATCAGACGAGAGCGAGGGCTCGATTGCGACCTATCGTTTGGAGGATGTGTTATGAGATCAGCTTTGAATAATGGTGGCGATTACGAATGGGGCATCGACCTGTTTGTCCCATCCTTTGCATACGATCTCCAGAGCCTGTTTGGTAGACTCGATTTCCTCATCAAGATATTCGTCCATATTCGGTTCAAACATACGGTACCTAAAGATCTAATGTTACTTGCGTATCGTCTCAGATGCACGATAAAACAACTTACACAATATCTTCTACTTGGTCTCGGTTCAAATAGCTGCCTTCGTTGGTACCCTTGTCGGCGTTTGAGGTACTCAAGACGCCGGCACTGCCTTCGCCTCGGATCAGTTTCACAGAGTCCATCACTGCATCTACGATCCTCCAAGCCTGGATGAAAGTAGCAGCAGTTGCCTGGAGGAATACCTCGGGAGAAATCTCCCGCGCGTGACTTAGCAGTGTTGTGATGTACTCTCCAACCTTGAGCGGCAAGGGTCAAGCGTTATATAGTTATAGTCTAGAAAGCATGAGCGTACCACTTCATTTGCGATGCGATCAGCAAATGCAAGCAGAACCCTCGACGTAGGAGGGAAAACGCGCTTTGCGATGGCTCCATTCTCGGAGAGCGATTGGATAACGTGGCTCATGAACTCATCCATCGGATCGAAGCGAAGCGTGTCATCCTTGCTGGTTAATCGCGCATGTTAGACAGCAAGAAATGTGAGGGAAAAAATGGACGCTCACGAGAAATTCAATAATGGATCCCATTGTCCACTCTCGTAGAAAATCTCTCGCTTCTCAGCCCACACTTTTCCAAGTTCCCAGTCTCCAGCGACATCTCCCAGTTCCCATACTTCCCAGCTGGCATGAGCAGCTTCTGACATCCCTTTCTCGTCTCGCCGCTCGTCTGCCGCATCAAACACCGACAGCAAGTTGGCTTCGAAGCGATCGATGGCAGCACGCAGGGCCAGCCAAGTCGCATGGGAAAGGTTTGCAGAGAAGATAAACCGCGCAAGCAGATGGAGGGTTTGAGCTTGCTGCGCAAACGTGTACTGCGATCCAGCCGATAGCGCAGGAAACAGATTTTGCAGCACAAGATGAGGTGGAGAGCGCAGATGGGCGAGCAGGGGGGTAAGGAGCAGCGAAGCACGGGCATAGAGCGCGCGGAAGGATGGCTTGGATGGATCTTGCGATGATGCATTTGAAAATAGCCCAATGAAGTTGTCCACATCGTGCATGTTTAAGACGGCGGCTGGATTTGTAGGATTAGAGTACGCTTGAGCGCCCGTGAAATCGCCAAAGTCATCCTCTTCCTCCACCGGCAATACTGGAGGTGCGCTGCTGCTCTTCCGCTTGTCCTGAGTAGTCGTTTTTTTCTCGAGATCATCCAGCACCCCACCTAATCCACACCTCTCAACCTCCAGTGATCTCCACTTTCGTTCCCAAAAACCCTCGTCGCGTAATAGACGAGAAGTGGCGCGAGATGCTCGCGCAAACGCGGGAAGAGAGGAGAGTGGGACATGCTCAAGAATCCGCAGATGTATATCAGTGGGGATGGGACCAATATACGGCAGCGTTGATGGTATTTGGCTAGGGTTTCTTGATGCCGGAGCACCCGTCAGTGGGCTCGCTGCGGGCGCATGGAGTTTTACTGGCTCCAGAGTTGTCCATCGATTCATTGTATTTTATGCAGCAGAGCGCCCGGGTCATGAAGCTGGAATATTTAATGCGGGGAGAGCAGCTGCTGGTCGCAGAGAGTGGTTCATGGATGCCCATTTGTGACCACGAGCAACCACAAGCAAATCCTGTGCGGTGAATTTGCTTCCGTCGATACATGAACGGAGATGAATGAGGAGCTCAATTTCGAGAGATTTCGAGCCTACTCAATATTATTGCTCAAGCTCAAGCTCAAGTTATGCTACCAGCTACGCAACTTGGTCGTTTTCTCTCGTTGGGTGTAGCTCGAGCAAGATGTAAGCGTAATCGCGGGCTACGACAAGGTTACGATTTTCTCATAATCAGAAATCTGTGGCCGGGCGTAGTGTGTACTTGTTTGCATTTTCCTAGGCCCACAGTACTTCCTCATCCACTCCCCAGGCTGCTCCTTCACCATGGCAGAGGGAGATTCAGTAACCGTTTTCTGCCTGCTGCAAGGCACCTTCAAACCTCAGCCCTTTCTTGTGAATGTTCCGAAGGACACAAAAATCTATCAGTTTAGGCCGCTCATGGTGAAGCACTGCGACTTGCTTCCAAAGGATATGGCGGGTTCAGAGCTGGAAATTTACAAGGTTCGTGTCTCCTGCTAAACTCTCCCGGACACCGATGCTTCGCGACTGACCCGCTTTTGAAGCTGCATACCCCCATACCGTTGACTCCAAAAACGGACCTCACCCCGTTTCTGACAGCGGATGTTGGCGGCATTGCCCAACACAAGTATATCACAGAGATCGTGTGGAAGCCCGGAGGTGATTTCCCTATGGATCACCTACACTTCATAATCACAGGATATACCGCCGACTTATTAAAATACATAATGTAATTATGGCCCTTGTTCATCATCACATAAGATTGATTACATAATATGCCCATATTATAGAAGACTGAAAGCTTAGTCACATGAAGTGACTCATGGGGGTGAGTTCAATGTACAGTGCAGCACATGCAACTGTGGCTGTGCACAAGAGAACTTCTGTGAGTCCTGGCAAAGAGGACTGAGGGGATTTTCCTGCTGCTGGAGCAGGGCCTTTTTATACCCTGGCTTGCACAGGATTATGTAACCCTTTGGCACTATTTACATGTTATGAATCCTCAGTAGAATAAGAGAGGAACC